>JARLTB010000209.1:1292500-1573333 GCA_030141615.1 Unio pictorum
TACTCGATGACATTCTAGATAGGTACTCGATGACATTCTAGATAGGTACTTGATTATATCCTATATACTTACTTGATGACATTCTAGATAAGTACTTGATTATATCCTATATACTTACTCAATGACATTCTAGATAGGTACTTGATGACATTCTAGATAGGTACTTGATTATATGCTATATAGGTACTTGACATTCTAGATAGGTACTTGATTATATGCTATATAGGTACTTGATGACATTCTAGATAGGTACTCGATGACATTCTAGATAGGTACTCGATGACATTCTAGATAGGTACTCGATGACATTCTAGATAGGTACTTGATTATATCCTATATACTTACTTGATGACATTCTAGATAGGTACTTGATGACATTCTAGATAGGTACTCGATGACATTCTAGATAGGTACTTGATTATATCCTATATACTTACTTGATGACATTCTAGATAGGTACTTGATGACATTCTAGATAGGTACTTGATGACATTCTAGATAGGTACTTGATTATATGCTATATAGGTACTTGATGACATTCTAGATAGGTACTTGATTATATGCTATATAGGTACTTGATGACATTCTAGATAGGTACTCGATGACATTCTAGATAGGTACTCGATGACATTCTAGATAGGTACTTGATTATATCCTATATACTTACTTGATGACATTCTAGATAAGTACTTGATTATATCCTATATACTTACTCAATGACATTCTAGATAGGTACTTGATGACATTCTAGATAGGTACTTGATTATATGCTATATAGGTACTTGACATTCTAGATAGGTACTTGATTATATGCTATATAGGTACTTGATGACATTCTAGATAGGTACTCGATGACATTCTAGATAGGTACTCGATGACATTCTAGATAGGTACTCGATGACATTCTAGATAGGTACTTGATTATATCCTATATACTTACTTGATGACATTCTAGATAAGTACTTGATTATATGCTATATACTTACTTGATGATATTCTAGATAGGTACTTGATGACATTCTAGATAGGTACTTGATTATATGCTGTATACTTACTTGATGACATTTTAGGTAGGTACTTGATTATATCCTATATACTTACTTGATGACATTCTAGATAAGTACTTGATTATATGCTAGGTTTAAATGAAATTTTTTTGAATTGTCAGTAAATAAAGTATGTAATTTTATTTGTGATGTCAACAAAATAAGTAATGTCATACAAAATAAATTAAATAATGGCAATAAAATACTAATATCAATAAAATAAGTAAAATGATGTTAATAAAATAAATCAAATAATGTCAATAAAATAAATTATGTCAATAAAATAAATTAAATTATGTCAATAAAATAAATTAAATGTCAATAAAATAATTAAATGTCAATAAAATAAAGTTAATTATGACAATAAAATACTAATGTCCATAAAATAAATAAAATGATGTTAATAAAAAAAATCAAATAATGTCCATAAAATAAATTAAATTATGTCAATAAAATAAATTAAATCATGTTAATAAAATAAATTAAATGTCAATAAAATAAAGAAAATTATGTCAATAAAATACTAATGTCAATAAAATAAATTAAATTATGTCAATAAAATAAAGTAAATTATGTCAATAAAATAAATTATGTCAAAAAAATAAATTAAATAATGTCAATAAAATAAAGTAAATTATGTCAATAAAATAAATTAAATAATGTCAATAAAATAAAGTAAATTATGTCAATAAAATAAATTATGTCAATAAAATAAATTATGTCTATAAAATAAATTAAATAATGTCAATAAAATAAAGTAAATTATGTCAATAAAATAAATTAAATAATGTCAATAAAATAAAGTAAATTATGTCAATAAAATAAATTATGTCAATAAAATAAATTAAATAATGTCAATAAAATAAAGTAAATTATGTCAATAAAATAAATTAAATAATGTCAATAAAATAAAGTAAATTATGTCAATAAAATAAAGTAAATTATGTCAATAAAATAATAATGTGACTAAAAGAAAATAAATTATATCAAAAAAATAATAATGTGAATAAAAGAAAATAAATTATATCAATAAAATAATAATGTGAATGAAACTGAAATAAATTATGTGACAAAATAAGATATATGGCTTACCTAGGTACTGTGTCCTGTATCTAGTGATGTGATTACTGTCCCAGCATGTTACGTAGAGAAGTCCATCACGCCAGAATATTGCATATGGATGACATGGTATTCCCTGTGTGGTAATGGACACAAGTTGACATTCAGACGTAAGATGGTGAGTATGTCTGACTCGTACAATAACTTTCCATCATGGAATCTGTGAATACAGACTTTACTTTCATCCCAGTCTATGACGAATATCTGGTTTCTACAAACCACGATACCGGGATACCAGGAAAACTTCTTGGCTGTGGAAATAAAGTGAAATATAAATAAATATAAATATATTAAATGTCGTCTTATCCTTATGAGGAATTTAATTTCTGACAATAAACAAGTTGTCATTGACATCCATGATTATTATCATATTTACAGACACAAAAAACTCTTAAACAGGGGAAACATATTTACATATATAACTATTATCATTTCTTTAGACATGAAAATAAAAACCTAAAAAAAAACCACTTTATTATTTAATTATATATCTTACCTTAAGTAAAGTCAACTTAAAACATCTGGCAGTTACAATCATCGTACTGTTGTTATCGTTATCATCATCTTTATTATTATTACTTTAGTAAAAATCAAACAGGCCATGTATACATGTATTCTTTTTTTACCAGTAAGCATATTATTATTGTTTGTACAGTATTTTATTAAAGATTTCAACTTTATCTTTAGTTGGACATTTCTCATGTGTTCTCGAAACTAATACGGTACACAGTTAGCAATAAGAAATAGTGTGTTAGTTACTGACAATACCGCTTTATCAAGGGTGACGGTCGGTGGTGGAATCTGATACAGACCTGAATACATATATTTTCACAACACTTACTGACATCTATACCTATATTAATGCATTTGCATGTAATTAATACATGTAAATTTAGTCTATTATTATTACTACAAAGCACATATCTGATAATTACAAGAGTCATATTAATTTCGTCATCATTCTCAACTATTTGATATTATTACAGAAGAATTTTAGAGCAGACATCATATAGAACCCGTAAGCACGCTATTGTAGTTCTGTACAGTTTTTCAGTAAACTGAAGACACCAACAACAGTGTGTTAACAAGTTCTGTATGGAAACTGCCATTTTCTCTCGAATTTTCAAAAACTTTAGCGTGATACGTGCGTGCATACATGTGTAACATCTAATAACGTCCCCAACATCATTAAAACTAAACATTATTGACTATCATTTCAATACAACTATCACTACATTTCAATAGTGAATTATTATAAATAAATAAGGTAATACGTAATATCCTGGAACCCGTGAATGTTTTCATTAAAAAAGAAAAAAAAACGAAGAATATAATCCTGATAAATATAGTAGCACTGGTCATACAAACGGAAGGGTGAATATCAACTGTTTGCGATAATAATAATAATAATAATAATAATACATTATTCATGGTATACTCTCCTGTCATATACAACATTTCGTCGAATACCTATGCGTATGTACGACCCCCTGCATTTCATTGAAAATCCCTGTTAGCAAACGCCTCCATTCATTCGTTCCTTATTTTATCGTCTGCTGAAAATTCCTCACAGTGGGCTTTCTTACTTGTGTTATGATACTGACATGGAACGCTGGCGAGAAAGGACTATATTGAATAAGGGCCATTTTCTGCTCCCTTTTTCATGGTGAAAAAAAAATTCTTGTAAATATCACAACTCTGTGTCTCATTATATTATTAGATGTATAAATCACATTATTATGCATACTAATGTTAGGTAATAATTATTTATTCAGCGCATTTCATTGTAACCTTGCATCATTACCTCCAGTTATTTACATAGCTATAAGGTGAGATATTGTTATTGTTGATGCGTAGGAATACGGACATGCATGTTGGCCTACAAATAGTGCACATGTATAGGATAACTTAATTAAAATATGTGCACAAAATTTGATTTCGAAACCTCAAGTTATAACAGTTATTTTATTAATGTAACTATCTTTACTTTAATGGTTTATATGAACATATATTCAATTAACGTTACTTTATTCGTTCCAATATATCTATAATTATGTGAATTTTCTTCAATGCCCCCATCGAGAGCCCCAATTTACGTTCATGCAGATGAATAGACAAGAGAGAGAGAGAGAGAGAGAGAGAGAGAGAGAGAGAGAGAGAGAGAGTCATATATTTGAATGAATGAAAACATTCATAAATACTTACCATGACTTATTGTTCATTAGCCTTTAGTTTACGTTCATGATGGTTGCAAACGGGATTTTCTCCCAAGTTTAAACGGAAGTTGCATTCATCCAACAACGTCGGATTTGTTGTACACTGTAAATCCCCGTCGTAGTGGGCTAGGTGCTGGTTAATGGCATTCGCAAAGTGAATAATAAAATGAGCGTTGCCTTTTGGTCATTATTGACAAAAGTTCTTTATAAATGTGCACATCCCTTCGAATCACAGAAAACTGTATGTCGCGAGTTTAATATTGTATTCCCACGCTAGTTTAAAAATAGCCGCATATGGTGTTAAGTGCAATACATATAGTCTGTTTCTTTCCTGTATTGTTTGTTCTATGTTTATATCATATCAGCCACCGTAATTGATTTGTTTTAAATATGTTGCAATGAACATTTTAAAGAGAGAGAGAGAGAGAGAGAGAGAGAGAGAGAGAGAGAGAGAGACGAAGCAAAATCACTTTATATTACAGTACTCCGTGCACAAAGAAATATTGTTTATATATTTTACTTTACTTGAAGAGACAGAGGTAACATATTTATTATTACGTTGTTCTAGTTTTTCTTTTTCGTACAATTGTTAATAAAGGGAAATTACTCTTGAATTGGTTCCCAGTGGGGATGTTTGGCAGTGGTTCTAGCTGTGGACTTCCGGTTCTTATTGCGGATGTGCACTGCATTACACTGTTGGGGCTAGGTGCTGGTTAATGGCATTCGCAAAGTGAATACTAAAATGAGCGTTGCCTTTTGGTCATTATTGACGAAAGTTCTTTCTAAATGTGCACATCCCTTCAAAACACAGAAAACTGTATGTCGCGAGTTTATTATTGTATTCCTACGCTAGTTTAAAAATTGCCGCATATGGTGTTAAGTGCAATACATATAGTCTGTTTCTTTCTTGTATTCTTTGTTCTATGTTTATATCATATCAGCCACCGTAATTTGTTCTAAATATGTTGCAATGAACATTTGAGAGAGAGAGAGAGAGAGAGAGAGAGAGAGTAAACTGGGATACATTATGTTGTGATTATATTAATATATTCAGCTTTGAGGTCATTTACGCAAAACCTTCCATTTTTATTATTTCTAAAATATTTTTAATCATTTATTAAAACTTTTAAACCAATAGTTTTTTTTCTTTTTTTTTTATAAATGTCCATATTCTATATTTAAAGAAGACTGCAATTTGGAATATTATAATTGCCAATTTTGTAAAGTGTAGATTTATCAGTATATTTATGTTTAAAACTAATATATAATCACTGATGCGGTTAGTATTGTTGCCTTTTTTGCACTATTTTAACACAACTTTGTTACGGACTAGGTAGTGTATTTATGATAGTCGGCTAATATCATGTGATCATTCGTTTAGAATTTGAAATAGACTATTGTGCTTCCTTGGCATATTAATAAAGTGCGTTCGCGCCATTATCGATTGTGCAGCTAAACATTAAGCCTACAATATATGCATTTTTGGTGTTTGGTTGGTGGTGGTCAATTTACCCATTATCAATCATATTTCACATAAGTATGAAAAAAGTGCAAAAGTGTTGGTATAAGGTATATTAAATATTGCTTGGCATTCACATTAATATGCAGACAAATATATAGTTCATAAACGGATCATGTATTGAATAGAGGCTACATCAAGGGGTATGGATCTCAAGGTATTTATTATGATTTCTGCTATAGATTAAAACATGTGCTTATGTGTGTGTGATATATTGCCATGAAAGTATAAGGATACAAATACATAAAGAACACTTGTCATTCCCAGTGAAGGTAACAAACCAAAATATTTGGTGATGAAGCGAACATATTGGCCCCTGTCAGTGCATCTTATATATTATTATATTTCAGTAATATTAAACAATAATTCAATTAATTCAATACAGTTAAACATCGTCAAATAATGTTAATCACTATTTCATGTTTGAACAATTTGTATTATTTTATGGTTAAGTACCTTTTTTGTCAGCGTAAATTAGGTGTAGTATTCAGTTGACGTATACGTTATATATATATATATATATATATATATATATATATATATATATATATATATATATATATATATATATATATACATATATATATAGTTTTGCTTTTGCCTTTTATAGATCAATTTGGTATAGTTTTAAAAATAAAATGTTAATTACAAAGCTTTATAACCCAAAATTAAAATGAATTCATATTGCAAAATTTAAAACTCAGTGAATAGTTCTTGATAAAGCGGTATCTATGATATGTAATAGGAAAATATGACTACTTTTCATGTCTTTTATTATCGTGTTTTGACACCCCGTAACCATGGCAACGGACACGTGAACACGCGGACTTTTCACTTTTGTATTCTATGGAAATAATTTTGTTTTTTAATTTCAGAATACCATTGGCTTGTTACTGACTTTCAGACCAAAGAGTCTTAACAGTACGTCTTGGCATGTGTATGGATATATATTGAATACAGTACTTGGACACCTGGATCACCTTCTCAAGCTTGATAACATATTTTAAAGCAGCTGGTATTTCTTCAGCAACGTAAATGTACATGATAGCAGCTGTTGAAGGCATCTCCCTTCATGAGGCTGACGTTATCATCTAGGACAGTTATCAACACTGAATTAATTCTTAATATATATATATTACTTGTCTGTTCGATATTTATCAAACTGTAAATATGAACGCAAATAAAATCTTACAATCATCATGTAGTTGTTGTTGTTGTACCACATATTAATTGACAGTACCTTTAATCCAGCATAAGATTACAACACTTCTCAGCTGTAACCCTCTGTAACAAAAAGGTTCCATACCTTTTACTGCTCATTTGTTGTAAAAGCAAGTAAGGACTATATCTAAAAAAACTGTTTTGCTAACTCTTTTCTTTGTATGTCTGGATGCTTTCTTTGGTCGTAGACTCCCTTCAAGACATTCGTTCTAAGACTAAATTCCCAATAAGGCATGCAGGCATCATGCAATAACTTGGAAAAAACCCTGTAGTAGTGAAATATGGAAAGAGTGCCAATAGATGCAAGGGTGTATGTGGTTTTTCGCATGATTTACCCAGATTTTTCTTACGCCACGAATACTGGCCAGCATGTATAACCTATCATATTTACTTAAACTGGCCAACATGCATAGCCTATCACATACCGGTACACTTATACTGGCCAGCATGTATGACCTATCATGTAGCCTTAACTAAAACAACTTTATAACCCAGGTTGGTCCAGTGGTCTAAATTGCTCACCATTACCGACTATCCCTCTCTCTCTCTCTCTCTCTCTCTCTCGTGATTTATGTGCACATAGGTTTTAAGGTCATTATTCATCGACACAAAAGGGGGCCTCGGGTGGCCTAGTGGTCTAAAGCACTTGCCTTTACCAATCACTGCCATCTCGTCTCTCTTTGCGTGGGTTTGAATCGCGGACTTGGCCAAAGTTCGTATGTGATAAAACTTGCCAGCTGCTTCCCATGGGTATGTGATTTTTACAGGGGATTTCCGGGCTACATCAATCCCAACAATTATGCAACAGTGCATTGTATATTAAATGTTTTATATTGTCTACTTGCATTTTTTGCACACGTCAAATAAAAGAAATTCTGTTCAATTTTGTTTTATTTTCTGAAAAGCGTCACGTGTGTGTTTATGTGCCATGCGTTGGAATTGTAACGACTAAACGGACACTTACACATGCATGTAATGAAGAGAGAGAGAGAGAGAGAGAGAGAGAGAGAGAGAGAGATAGGTGTAAAACAAATTTATTTAACATCATATATATCTAATTAAAATCGAACATTTGTTTTGCATAATAAAAATGCCATTTACAATCGGAATGAATAAATAGAAATAGCTCTAACATGGATCAATACAATTCTGTGATAAGAGTTGTTATGGTGTCATGGAAAATAATTGTGCTCATTGAATTTCATTACCATGAACTGAATTCAACACGTGACATCGTCTTCCATCTTGGATGCTTCACTAATATTCGAACTTGGAATTATTTGGACATTTTATTACCAGGACTTTTGCAATTTCTCTAGTGGATTATATTTTGAATTATTTTTGGATTAGTTTTGGTATTGATTCTTAAAACCGTAAGTTTATTTTTCCTTTCTGGAAAATATTTGTGCTCAATAAATTGTTTATTACGTTTTTACAAGCTTGTTGTTTTCACTCTTTATATGTTACTGTTTATTCGAGCCTAAGCACGTAACATAGAAATTGGTGGCCTCGTCCGTGATTGGGATCAATTAGAATTTGGTTAGAATTTTTTTCAGAAATTCTTTTCAGAACACTTTTGTTTTAAATTGGAATTCCCTTAGTTTTTTAATTTTTAAAAAAACTCTTTAGTGAGATTGACAGGCTTGTATTAGAATGACATCTAAAGTAGAAATATTTCTTTCTGATCCTACTCAGGAGCAGTTAGATCTTTTCAAAAAAGATGAGTTGATTCAACTTGCCAGAAAATATGATCTTTCTGAAGTCAAAGCTTCTTTAACGAAACAAGATATCAAAATGATTTTGGTCCAATATTTGGTAGAAGAGAATGTTTTGGAAAAAAGTGCTTTGATTTCGGTCAGTAAGTCTGCATCAGATTCTGACATTAAAATAAAGAAATTAGAATTAAAATTCAAGATGGAATTAGAGTTGAAGAAGCTGGAATTTCAAGAAAGGGAGAAAGAAAGACAATTACAATATGAAAAAGAGGAGAGAGAGCGACAGGAAAGGGAGATAGAAAAACAATTACAATATGAGAGAGAGAGAGAGAGAGAGAGAGAGAGAGAGAGGAAAGGGAGAAAGAAAAACAATTACAATATGACAAAGAGGAGAAAGAAAGTCAATTTGAATTACCAAAAGAGCAGATGCACATTCGGTTACAAGAAAAACAAATTGATAAAGAGAGAGAGAGAGAAGGAAGAAAGGGAATATCAATGTAAAATGAAAGAAATACAGCTGGCAAGTGAAAAACACCTTCATACTTCAAATCCAAATTTAAGTTTTGATTTAGCAAGGAATATTAGATTAGTGTCTCTTTTCAGAGGAAAAGAAGTATACAAATACTTCATTCGTTTTAAAAAGTTGCAGAAAATTTAAAGTGGCCAAGGGAGCATTGGATTCAGTTATTGCAATGTGTTCTCACTGGTAAGGCTAGTGCGATTTACACTTCATTGTCTGTTCACCAAAGTGGTGACTATGATGTGGTTAAAGAATGCATTCTAAGGGGTTATGAGTTAGTCCCTGAAGCTTATCGGCAAAAATTCAGAAAGTACAGAAAAGAAGCTGGACAAACTCATGTCGAATTTGCTAGAGAAAAAGAGCAGTTGTTTGATAGATGGTGCTTAGCCATGAAAGTCGAACAAGATTATCAAAATCTCAAGCAAATGATATTAATTGAAGAATTCAAAAACTGTGTCCATAGTGACGTTAAGTCTTATCTCGATGAGCATAGGATTGAAACCTTGGAGAATGCTGCTCGAGCTGCTGACGAATATTCTTTGACACATAAAGTTCCTTTTGTTAACAAGACTTCTACTCAACAGTCTTCTGGCAGAAAAGTATTTCAGCTTAATACAAGCCCTTTTAAAACTCAAACTAGCACAGCTTTCAAAAATCAAACTTAAGAGAAGCTTGATTCTAGATCCTTGTCTCTTCCGACGTGTACCTATTGCAAGAAAAAAAGGACACGTAATTTATGATTGCTACAAATTGAAAAATAAGCATCAGAATCAAGACAGACCTGTTCCAAATGCTCTAATTTCTAAGAGGTAAAGGTCACGGTCATGTATTGAAAGCAATACATTTGTTGGGTCTAATAAATCTCAGTCTGTTTTTATCATGGAAAATTATGAAACATTCATATCGAAGGGTTCTATATCACTCATGGGTGATTTGGCCAATCCCACCCCTATTAAAATTTTAAGAGACACAGGAGCTTCTCAGAGTCTTTAATTGTCAGGTACTGTGCATTGTTCTGAGAAGTCTTCTTCTAATGAAAGTGTTCTTATTCAGGGAGTAGAGTGCAGCTTTGTTAATGTTCCTCTCCATTGTGTAAATTTGTCATCAGACTTAGTATCAGGACCTGTGACAGTCGGAATAATCTTGGCTTTACCCGTTAATGGCATTCATTTATTGCTAGGCAGCGACTTAGCTGGAGACAAGGTTGTGGTTAATCCACTTGTAACTGACAAGCCTGATTTGAATCAGAAAGTTGATCCAATTGAAAAGAATTCCCTGATATATTTCAAGCTTGTGCAGTTACCAGAGCTATGGCAAAGAAAGCTCTTGCGAATGATGTTGATGAAGTCAGTATTCCTTTAGCTGACACATTTATAGGTCAGGCTTTTGATGAGGTCATTTTTGCTCCTTGTTTGGATCAATCAGAAGGCATTGATTATAGTGATCCTCTTTTAACAACTCATTCTCTTTATTCTAATTAGGGTGATAAACGACATTCACTTGTTGTCAAACAGGAAAAAGATCCTGAGATCTCATGTTTGTTTCAAAGGGCCATAAGTGAAACTGAAGTCACTGAAGTACCTGTCTGTTATTTCATTAAAAATGGAATTCTTATGAGAAAATGGAGACCTCTCGAGGTACCTGCTGGTGAAGAGTGGTCGGTGAACTATCAAATAGTAGTTCCAAAACGTTACAGACAGAAAATGCTTAATCTGGCCCATGAAACTCCTTTGGCTGGTCATTTAGGGATAAATAAAACATATCACAAGATCTTGACTCACTTCTATTTGCCAAAAATCAAAGGTGATGTTTCCGAATACTGTAGATCTTGTCATACTTGTCAAATGGTAGGAAAACCCAATCAGAAGATACCTAAGTCTCATCTAAAACCTATTCCTGCCTTTGACGAACCATTTAGTAGAATTATGGTAGATTGTGTAGGTCCCTTACCCAAGACCCGGTCAGGTAACCAATACCTGTTGACCATTATGTGTGCGTCAACAAGGTTTCCAGAGGTAATTTCGTTGATGAATATAAAATCTAAAACAATAGTAAAAGCTTTGATAAAGTTTTTTACTCAGTATGGCCTTCCCAAATCTATTCAGTTTGACCAAGGTTCAAACTTCATGTCTGGAATTTTCCAACAAGTTATGTATGAATTGGGCATTCAGCAATACAAATCTTATGGCTATCACCCTGAAAAACAAGGGGCATTAGAAAGATTCCATCAGACTTTGAAAAATATGATCTGATCATATTGTTTTGATACGAATAAAGATTGGGATGAAGGCATTCATTTACTACTGTTTGCTGTTAGAGAATCAGTTCAAGAATCTTTAGGCCTCGGTCCCTTAGAACTGGTTTTTGGACACACTGTGCGTGGACCATTGAAGTTATTGAAAGAGAAACTTCTCTCTAATGAAGATACTGAGATCAATCTTCTTGATTATGTTTCCGATTTTAGATACAAGTTGTCAAAGGCTTGTGAAGTCGCAAGAGCAAATCTACAGTCTGCTCAATCTAAAATGAAATCAATATTTGATAAAAAAATCGAAGGAAAAGAGTTTTCAGCCTGGGGATAGAGTCCTGGCTCTCTTACCAATGCCACAAAATCCTCTTCAGAACAAATATTATGGTCCCTACACAGTTAACATGAAAATTAATGACTTAAATTACATCATAAATACTCCTGGGAGGCGCAAATAAAAACAGCTCTGCCATATAAACATGCTAAAAGAGTATATTGAAAGAGATAGCCATGTTAAACATGCAATTAATTTAGTTGTACCTGTCCCACTCTTATTTTTACTCTTTCTATGTTACTGTTTATTCGAGCCTAAGCACGTAACACTTATACATAACCAATGAATCAAGAAAGTTATACAAGACTTAGACCGTGTCAGGGCTGTGGAAATGGGTTTCTAGGTAAGTAAGATATTTGCACAAAATGCGTTATAAATAAATACAGAACAATGTTACTTTTTATGAAAATGAATACAATATTACACAGCAAATTAAAACCTCTTACTATTGAAGAGGTCCTCTATAAAAACATAACGGAAAAGAGCAATAGCAAATAAAATAGCAAATAAAATTACCTCATACTTTCCATGATTTTAAAAAGTATTAAAATTGTATGTTTATGATATACCACGAGATGTATTCATTTTTTTTATTAAAAGAAAACGAGGATTGCCTCCCCCTATATCAGATTGTAATGTTCACTCTCCTCAAACCAAAATGCACAGATTTGTTAACCCACAATGGGTTAACAATGGCTTCATGTGTTTCCATCCTCATTAGTTTTTTGCTATAAAGGGTATTTATTTCTTCGTCTGTGATCGGTTGACTACGATTGGGATTATTTCATTTTCCTTCAGATTTTAAATCTTTTTGCTTGGCTCGAATAGCTTCCCTTGTTATTTCAATGGTTGCACACATTATTAAGACCAAAAAATGTTAGTTTATACCAAAATATTTTACATGAAAATCATGCTCTTGTTATTTATCCTTTATTAAATGTAATATTCCAAGAAATTCATATCCATGTTTAGAGGGTATAATAGCTATAGAAAAATATTCAATATACGTATTCATAAGCCATGGGCAAACCAGAATTTGATACACCAGTTCTATTCGTATATCAAGTTTCTTTATACCAACACTCCATATGCCAAATGCCATGTTATTTGTAATGTATATATATATATATATATATATATATATATATATATATATATATATACAGTAATTGTATACTTTCCATATGGATGGTAGAAGCATCAGAATAAATAAATGTTCTATCGTGACAATTTTGGGACCCCTAGATTTATATATTTTTTGCTGACTTGCTAAGACATCATTATCAGTGAGGAAAGTGAACAAATATTTATTTATGATAGTAATTTATACTTTCCTCACCGGCGAGAGAAACTTTAAAATGGAAAATAAAACTTTATATTATACACTCCTTCGAAAGTCAAGGATATTAATGTTATATGATTTTTAGCCACACATTCATGAATGTATTATGAATTGATTTTTTAGTAAAATTAATAAGATTACTATTTTCTTTAAATTGTATTATTAAAGCAATGTTTTATGCATTTATAGCAAAACGTTGGCAACTTAAATCATTAGCTATACGAATGTACATTATTGTGTGGAAATAGGTTATAAAGCAAAAGTCAGTCAGCTTCTAAGTCTTATCAGTGAAACATATATTCCGTAAAACCAGGCATTGGCAAAAAGTCTAATTCGGTTAATAAAAAAGTAGAACAAGCTTCCGTGCTGACGTAAATACAGAATGGTTCTTAACTAATGATGGACAGTCGTTTCTACAAAATGGTTCTTATCTAAAGATTGACAGACAGTACAGCTGGCTTAATATTTTAACTTGTTCCTGGTTTAGAAAATTTAAGGAATTATCATATTTGGATCTAACTAGTGCCAAACGAACTACAAATCTGAGTTGTACCTTATGTCAGATGACGTCAAATTAAGCCGGTTTGGACCAGGAGAAACTGATTTTTACCTGATGAGAATAAACATCTATTTCCAACGGTACGTTAACCTGACACAGGATGCATATAAAGACCATGCATTTAAGGGTCAGGTCAGTTCCGTACCGACAAAGAAAATAGATGTTTGTCTTCTCATTACAGGTAAATTAATTGTATATGTTATAACTTCTTTTAGGAATAAGTATTTTTAATGATTGAGATTTTAATGGTAAAATTGTTTTGTGTGCAACATTGCTACTGAATTCTTTTATTGATAATATATTGTAACGGAATGTTTAAATGTTCTAAAGAATTATTATTTAATTATATTTATGTGTTTTTTAATTGTAAAGGTTGAATTCGCTACCAACTTCATGTTTAGATTTAATGATTGAAATAAAGTATTCTTTAAGTAAGAAAGAATAATATCTAGCAATATATTTTAAATCTATATTCTATTTTAAAATAAGTAAAATGCATTTCTTTAAATTAATTGTTACATTAACTATAGTAATTACATCTTACACTTTTGGCTATCTTGAAATTGATTGAGAATTAACTATTTGTATAATATTCTAAAATGCAGAAGTTATACGAATAAATGAAGTTGGAAAGCTTGAAAAAGGGAAAATATAATATGTATTGCATGAACTTTTATTATAAAGTTTTTATATGTGTTTCTAGAATGTAGTCAATATATTTGTGTTGTTTAATTAAATAAAAGGTCAGTTCCGTACCGACAAAGAAAATAGATATTTGTCTTCTCATTACAGATGTAGTGCAGCTGGTTTATCATCGTGGCGGCGGCTATCATTTCAGATATAGCTGGTAGCTGGCGAATATCATTTTCAGTGTAGCTGTCTTATCATCGTGGCAGCACGCTTTTAAGAGAGCCTGAATTCTTTCTTCTCTCTCTCTCTCTCTCTCACCATGGATATTGTCGCTCCTTAACATACGAGTAATTCTTTCTCATAGCAAGAAATGAGAAGAAGGTTATGAAAAGCTAATCACAACACAACAACTACATAACAGAAACATTTCATAATAAGAACATTTCATAACATATGCCGGTAATAGGATCGGTCATCAAATCCGCGATCTCTTCATTATTAGAAAGAAATATCCA
Organism: Unio pictorum; assembly: GCA_030141615.1. Classification (NCBI taxonomy): domain Eukaryota; kingdom Metazoa; phylum Mollusca; class Bivalvia; order Unionida; family Unionidae; genus Unio; species Unio pictorum. The sequence goes on from JARLTB010000209.1 coordinate 1,307,485, forward strand.
AAATGAACGGTCCAACATTTAAGAAGAATTACGACGAAAGATACAATTCGTTTTTTGACCATCTCTCTCCTTGATTTAAATTCCATAATCTGTCTCCTTGACATAATTAAGTATATTATTTGTTATATCTGCTGATTTCATACACCTCATAATACTTCCTGAGCAAAGTAACCCAAATTTTGACATAGCACCCTCGGTCACGATGTCGTGTATGTAGTGGTTTTAACAAAAATGGCGGAACAATTATCAAAGATTCATCTGGATCTGGTAAGACGCAGTTGTTATTTAACCTGATAATGAGATGGTTAAAGTGGGATAATTTGTATTTGTTGGCTCAGTCAGTTGATGATCAGAGATGCTACGATGTTCTTACAAATTTTAAGGAAAACGCAAAATTGTGGGACGTGGACAGCAATGATAGTAATTTTATCACCGATATTGATGAAGCCCCATTTGTGGATGATCTTGATAGATTTATTAATAATCTCGTAGTGTACTATGATGTGATGCTGGACAAACAACCAAATCCAGCTTTGATATTTTCTCGAGGCAGACACAAATACACAAACATGATTAATGTTACTCAGCGACATACACAAATACCTTAGGTGATCAGAGATAACTGTACTATCTTAGTCGTATTTAATGGCGTTGATTCTCATACTCTGCGAAATATTCATCAGACTAGACCGTTTTGGGAGATACCATTTTTTCTTAACCAACTTGGAAAGAGCATTGCAATGTCGGTGGACTACTCTTTTACATTACTACAATTCATTTTTGTTTGTTTAAATGTATTCTATTATTTAATTGATATTTGCATATGGAGCTGATCTTTCAGCAACACGATTTAAATATCGGATATGCAGAGACATTCATTCGGCATGCTTTGCAGGAATAACAAACCACATAATACATTAATATAAGAGGACAAATCATTTATTACTTGATTTAATAATATGCAAGCAAAGTATTTGATCAGGTAAGAATTTAAAATACATTTATCGTTTTTCATAAATTATTAAAATTTAATTTGACTTTAAAAGAAAAAATACAAAATACTCATTTTGCAAACTTTGGACCCCGTTAACTCGTTCGTATATATGTGGTTGGAACGATGCCTTGTTCTGTTTTGTTAAATACTGTTTATAAAACCGATGAAAATACACACACACTTCCGTCCCCTGATACCATGATTAAAGCACCAGGCAATAATGACACATATCTACACAAAGGAAATTAGAATAAAAATAAAATTCAACAGATTTTAAACAATATATTTTTATAGTTCAGTCAATATCACGTAATATATATCGAAGGTCTTTATCAAACGAAAGGTTGGTACTTGAGGAATTATTATCTCCCCTTCTTTAATATTCATACACTGTACTAATGTAATTCGTTGCTACCATATTCATGTGTGCAATGGCATTTTCCAGATCCTGTATGAACTAAATAATTCAAACAAGTTGCGATGCTCAGTTTACGTTTGTATTAAAGCGGGGTTAGAAAATAGCTTGTACAATTGTGATTATCTGGTCAGCTTTTGTTTTACTAGCGTTATTATATGAGGTTTTTGAGCGTAACTTTTATATCGCAATTGGTTGTGGTGATTTAGAAAATAAATATCAGTTGCGGATCTGTTGCTGGTAGCCAAAAATTGTGTTAGAGTTTTGTTTTATGAATATAGAAACAAAACAATACATGTAAAGCTCTTCAAAATTTATAGATGTTGGTGTCCATGAAAGTATAATAGAATAAAAGTATGATAAATATTTTGTATGATGGACGATATTCAGGTTACAAATTTCGATGGAAAACGGCATGATTACTGGGGCCCACTAGACTTCGTTATACTTGAAGTTTACTGTGCTTACTGTCTCCCTCATTCTATCCATAGAAGAGTAGTGTTGCTCGATGGTTTACCTGGTATCGATGACATACCTGTTGAAAAGATTTTTTTAGGGCCCAACACAAATGTGGTTTTTGATATAATTATTAGTTAATATTTATAATATTGAATATGTATTTCGCTTAGAATATATATTTTCAAAGTTCCAGGCTCCATTTCGTCGGTAGTTTGCTTCTAATAAAAGAATATATGTTAATAGCGGAATTTTGGAAATGGCAGTATGGTACAATTGATGTGTTTGTGTTGTCAGTTAAGCCATATGTATGTATGTATGTATGTATGTATGTATGTATGTATGTATGTATGTATGTATGTATGTATGTATGTATGTATGTATGTATGTATGTATGTATGTATGTATGTTGCTACGATGTACTAACATAAAAAAGTTTTCTCAAAACACATACTACGTTTTAATGTAAGCGTGATGATATTTGATGATACGAGACGTTAACCTAATTTGACGATATTTGATGACGTCACGTTAACCTAATTTGATGACGTCAATTCAGATTACGAGACGTTAACCTAATTTGATGATATTTGATGACGTCAAGTTAACTTAATTTCACAAATAGTGACCGACTTTTAACCCTAAATATTAAAGACCCATTAATGACAATGACACTCTTTGTTTCCTTAGGAGAAATTAAATAAGTAATCATTGACCTCAGCTTCTGATCTAATGACCAATTTGTAGAGTGAATTGTATATTTTAAGTAATCGTGACGAACATGTAAAAGGGGACGCAGAATGGTGCTTATTTTTAAAATTTGCTCACTGTTACTTATATTTAAACATCCCTATCAGGACAGTTGTGTAGATTCATATGTAGTTACGTCATGTTGTGAACAATTAAATTTGACAATAAAGTATTACCGTGACCGAGAACTAGGGTTGCAGTAATTTCCGTTAAGATCAATGTATAATTCAGAAATTCTAGACAATGCTTGTCATCCGACCATGACGTTATATTTGGTTTTGTCAAATTATGTCGATGACGATCTTTGTTAACCACGAGGACACGACAGTGGAATAAATGATGAGAGAAATGTCTACAATTAGCAAGTTCGTCGACGGTTTGGTCCGGATACAAGTAGTATAACGTCTTTACATAGGTATAGTTGAACTGAAGATATGCTCTTCCGGTACTGATTAATTATGAGTTCAAGTATTACATGATAGATTATATAACAATGTACAACAATTTCATTTACTATTAAAAAATGAAGTATTTGTATAAAAAGACTGTCTACCATAGAAATCTGAGTGTGCATGTCACAAGGTTGTTCTCGATGAACATATTTGCCAGACAGAGACAACTCTTACAAGTCCTTGGTTTTGTATTAATGAAACCATGCATTAAGACTGATCCGATATCTTATCATTTTGTATTTGTTTGTCTTTGAACTATTTAAGGGACCCAATTTCAGTGTTAACTTTGTATCAACCTGGTTTACATCTCGTTTTCAAAGAAAGTTTCCAGTTACTCACACTGCATTATTCTAAAGTCATAATTGCCTTCTTTTAAAAACAACTCTATTTCAGCCCAATCGTGTATATTGTATGTAGGAATAAATAATACTAGCTTTCTTGTAGGTATCTATAATATATATAAAATCAATGACAATAAACATACATTTTACATCCCGCTTCAGTACATGTGTAAGATCAATGAAATTTAAAATGTACAAATTCATATAATCTACAAGATAATTTCCTATGGCTGATTCACTGATTCATATTGAAGTTTAAAATGTACAAATTCATATAATCTACAAGATAATTTCCTATGGCTGATTCACTGAATCATATTGAAGTTTAAAATGTACAAATTCATATAATCTACAAGATAATTTCCTATGGCTGATTCACTGATTCATATTGAAGTTTAAAATCTACAAATTCATAAAATCTACAAGATAATTTCCTATGGCTGATTCACTGATTCATATTGAAGTTTAAAATGTACAAATTCATATAATCTACAAGATAATTTCCTATGGCTGATTCACTGATTCATATTTACACAGCTGATTCACTGATTCATATTTACACAGCTGATTAATATATGATTTAACTTCCATATTAATCAAACAAACGAAAAGAATTGCATATGCAAGACTTTTAATCATTCACCGATATCACCCCTTCTAAAATTTTGAATTCATGAATACCAGTCTCTCTCTCTCTCTTCTCTTCTCTCTCTCTCTCTCTCTCTCTCTCTCTCTCTCTCTCTCTCTCTCTCTCTCTCTCTCTCTCTCTCTCTCTCTCTCTCTCTCTCTCCCTGATGTGTACTTTCAGTTAAAGACACAAAGTGTATGTGTTGTTTACGTGGTCGAAAATACCGAATACAGTTTTGCTTAAACTAAAGACCTGTTGAAAATCAATTTAATTTGTTAATACAGACGTTTGGGGTAGGAACGGCAAATAGATACAATATGTATCATAGTGATGAATTTGAAACTCTTGTATGCAATGTTGAATTTGAAACTCTTGTCTGCAATGTTGAATTTGAAACTCTTGTCTGCAATGTTGAGATCAAATCAGCATTATCCTTGATAGTAACTTTTCTTTCTGAAATATTTGTATGTTAAATGATATGTCAGACACCTTTAAATATACAGCGATTACAAAATTAATTTTTAACACTATCAACATAGGAATATGAGTTAATTAATAGAAAATGAATGGACCTTCACATACCTTGGTTTACACGGGAAAAAGTGTGACTATATGATGCATCGAATAAGTTTTTTCAAGTTCTTGCTCAATTATAATTTTAACCACTGCTTGCATCATATATATATATATATATATATATATATATATATATATATATATATATATATATATATATATATATACTTAACTTAGGAACGTCTGCTCCTTTTCACCTAAGTTAGTCAAATATTATATTACCAAAAATATCAACTCAGTCTAAACCAACTTTTAAATGGAGTAGGCACAAGGTAAAATAATTTAAAATACAAGTTCCTTAAAGCCTTTCAAACCGAATATAAAACTGCGATGCGATGCATCAAGTGTTTAGAAAATAAAAACAATTTCAATCCCAGAAGTTACATATTGACAATACATGCATCAACGGATCATCGTTATTGCACATAAACAAGTAGTTATGGGGGTCTATATGACCTGTGTATTAGAATAGGTAGTTTGCGCTAATGGGTCATTATGAATTTTACATGGATATGTCACCTGGAGGTCAATTAGAATTGTACATTTGTGACGAAAGTTTTTTTTTTTTGTGTAGCGTAAGAACTATTTAGAGGATGAAATGTATTTACAGGGACAAAGGGTTTATAATGACAAATATAGACATACAGAAACAAATAACAACACATCCAAACAAAGATGGAAAGACACATTAAAAGGACAGAGATGTTCCAAAGAAAGACTTACAGACAGAATAGAGACTCCAAAAACAAAAAGTCTATTCATGGGTAAAAAAAAAAACAACATTTTCAAATATATACAAATTTCGACATGGAACAATCCTATTTACAAGTTATCTATTTCTTGTTTCTGGAAAACTATTTTTAAAATAAAACGTTCGTGCCTTTAACAAACCCATATAAAACGTATACATTTTTCATCAAATATATGCCATTTTTGATACTACAATTAATGGTGATTTTAAGAAGAAAAACTCAAACGAAAAAATCAAATTCAAATAGTTCGTGTTTCTCTTTCTATCCGTCACACACGTTGTTTAAATCTGGTCAGCTACTACTTGAGTCCCAGCGTGGACCTTTCCCATCACGTACGTCCTTTTGTTGGGTTTTAGCTATAGTAATCTCCACCAGGTCAGGAAAGTTGCGTTTTCATTGAATTTGATGACTAAATGTCAGTCAGGCTGGAGAATGATTTTATAATTGTTGTACCACCAACAGATTCAGTTATATATTTGTGTGACATATTACTGTCAAATTATAACGCTCGTAAAGGTGGAAGTGTACCTTGCCAAATGCAGCAGTATGAATCGAAAGTTGTAAGATGGATGGTCATGTCAATGAGTTTACATACTGAAAGTAATTGCACTGGCCACAAAGGATTCTATTTTGATTGTAAGGACTGGGCAAAAATACACTTTATATTTTAGGGAAATAAATTATTTTGAATCTTTCAAAATGTTTTGTTTTGTACATACAATCATGTTAAGGCAAAAACCTTCCATCATTTTCTGACCAGGAGTTCTTCTGTTTACGCCAGGGTAGCTGTTACCATTTTTACTGACGCACTGTTGTGTTCTCGTACAGATGGTACCCAGCTGAAAGTTTGGAATCATCAGCTTGAAACAAGTAAATTAAATGTTATCTCTAACCATCATTTTCTTTTAGTTTGTTATTTGAACCCACAGAAATCTGTACGTATGATATCAACTAGCCCAATATAGTTAGGAATAACATTTATTTATTTATTTGTAAAACGGCATGAATTTATACGTTAGAAAAATAGTGAACAATACATACACAAACATTACGAGAGAGAGAGAGAGAGAGAGAGAGAGAGAGAGAGAGAGACAGACAGAGAGACAGACAGAGAGACAGACAGAGAGAGAGAATGCTCAAAATTCAGGGAACCGGAGTAATTATTGTCTTTCTGCAGGGTTTGGTAGTCAAGGGTTTTGATTTCTGCCTTTGATGAAAATCATGATATAACACACTATTTCTTGCAGTAATACTTACTGAGTGTCATTTAGTATATAAACATACATAAACTAAATGTATCGTGCTTGAACACACGGCTGAATTTTTCGAATTATAATAAATACAACAATAATGTTGATTTCCTTAATCATGTTATTATCTGGACTCGTGCTATTATCTGGACTCATGCTATTATCTGAAGTCATGTTATTATCTGGACTCATATTATTATCTGGACTCATGATATTATCTAGACTCATGCTATTATATGAAGTCATGTTATTATCTGGACTCATGCTATTATCCGAAGTCATGTTATTATCTGGACTCATGCTATTATCTGGACTCATGCTATTATCTGAAGTCATGTTATTATCTGTACTCATGCTATAATCCGAAGTCATGTTATTATATGGACTCATGCTATTATCTGGACTCATGCTATTATCTGGACTCATGCTATTATCTAGACTCATGTTATTATCTGAAGTCATGTTATTATCTGTACTCATGCTATTATCCGAAGTCATGTTATTATCTGGACTCATGCTATTATCTGGACTCATGCTATTATCTGAACTCATGTTATTATCTGAACTCATGCTATTATCTGGACTCATGCTATTATCTGGACTCATGTTATTATCTGGACTCATGCTATTATCTGAAGACATGTTATTAACTGGACTCATATTATTATCTGGACTCATGCTATTATCCGAAGTCATGTTATTATCTGAACTCATGCTATTATCTGGACTCATGCTATTATCTGGACTCATGTTATTATCTGGATTCATGCTATTATCTGAAGTCATGTTATTATCTGGACTCATATTATTATCTGGACTCATGCTATTATCTAGACCCATGCTATTATCTGAAGTCATATTATTATCTGTACTCATGCTATTATCCGAAGTCATGCTATTATCTGGACTCATGCTATTATCTGGACTCATGTTATTATCTGGACTCATGTTATTATCTTGACTCATGTTATTTTCTGGACTCATGCTATTATCTGGACTCATATTTTTATCTGGACTCATGTTATTATCTGAAGTCATGTTATCATCTGGACTCATGCTATTATCTGGACTCATGCTATTATATGAAGTCATGTTATTATCTGGACTCATGCTATTATCCGAAGTCATGTTATCATCTGGGATCATGCTATTATCTGGACTCATGTTATTATCTAAAGTCATGTTATTATCTGGACTCATGTTATTAACTGGACTCATGCTATTATCTAAACTCATGTTATTATCTGTACTCATGCTATTATCCAAAGTCATGCTATTATCTGGACTCATGTTATTATCTGGACTCATGTTATTATCTTGACTCATGTTATTTTCTGAACTTATGCTATTATCTGGACTCATATTATTATCTAGACTCATGTTATTATCTGAAGTCATGTTATTATCTGAAGTCATGTTATCATCTGGACTCATGCTATTATCTGGACTCATGCTATTATCTGGACTCATGTTATTATCTGTACTCATGCTATTATCCGAAGTCATGTTATTATCTGGACTCATGCTATTATCTGGACTCATGCTATTATCTGAAGTCATGTTATTGTCTGTACTCATGCTTTTATCCGAAGTCATGTTATCATCTGGACTCATGCTATTATCTGGACTCATGCTATTTTATGGACTCATATTATAATCTGGACTCATGTTTTTATCTGAAGTCATGTTATTATCTGGACTCATATTATTATCTGAATCCTAAGGACACATCTTTAGGTGTAAATATTATCTAATCCTACTGACACGTTTTTAGACTCATATTATTATCGGCATCGTATGAATATGAGTTTGGATATAAACATTATCCGCATTTTATAGATGGGCGAATACAGACATTGACAATTTTGCAATTGGATAAGGCTTGAAAACCTTGGCTGTGAAAGTTTTCGTTTTCTATGGATACCATGTACTTATCAAGATAGGATAAGAATTCTTTATTTAAGACTAAAAGTCCATACCTCTATATTAAAATATAAAGTTTTTAATAAAAAAAAATTAAAAACATTTTAAACATAAAAGTACATGTATATATATATATATATATATATATATATATATATATATATATATATATATATATATATATATAATATAATATAATATATATAGCAACATATAAACAGCAACATCTACAACTATTAAATGTGTCATGGATTATTAAAACAAAAATTAAATGACACATTTAAAGAGTAATTTGTTCCATCTACTAATAATATTTCCATTAGTATAGATGTTGTGCCGATACTGAATGTTGTGCTTGATAATTCATTAGTGTATTCAACAAAATAAATACAGGTTTATTTATGAAACAATGAGACACCCTTGTCCATGAACGAAGGCTAATCAGGGTAAAATTATCTTGACACCTGCTAACATGGTCGATCAAGAGATACGAGATATAAATGAAGCAGAAAGCAGTATTCCATCAGGTTGCAATACGAAAGAAGGGAAGCAAGAAAATATATCTTTTTTTGTATATGTTTTAGCATTAGACACTCTGAGAATATTAAAATAAATTAGATATAAGTGAAAAACATCAGTTTTATATTTTATATTTTATTTAAATAAGTTATCTTTAGAAACTTGAACGCTTGTTGGGTTTACATTGTCTTGTTACTTCAGTTTAAGTCCCTAGATGTAACAGTTTGATTCCATTTTCACATAATCTGGATTATAATTGTGATATATCAAAAGCTAAAGTCACTAGATGTAACAGTTTGATTCCATTTTCAAATAATCTGGATTATAATTGTGATATATCAAAACCTAAAGTCCCTAGATGTAACAGTTTGATTCCATTGTCAAATAATCTGGATTATAATGGTGATATATCAAAACCTAAAGTCCCTAGATGTAACAGTTTGATTCCATTTTCAAATAATCTGGATTATAATTGTGATATATCAAAACCTAAAGTCCCTAGATGTAACAGTTTGATTCCATTGTCAAATAATCTGGATTATAATTGTGATATATCAAAACCTAAAGTCCCTAGATGTAACAGTTTGATTCCATTGTCAAATAATCTGGATTATAATTGTGATATATCAAAACCAATTGGCACAACATCACAACAGTGTGAACTTAATTAGTATTGCACTTGAACAAGTTTGGATTACTCAATAGTTTCCGACTTGTGATATAACGTTTAGGACTAATTAAGATTTCATTTACAAAACTGTAAGTTATTTTTAATTTTTCAGTTTTATTTTAGGCAAATAAATTACAGTTTGAATCTTACAAAATGTTTTGGTTTGTGCCTACAATCGTGGTATGGCAATATCTTTCCGTCATTTTCTGAAGATTAGTTATTCCGGTCTTTGGGTGAACGCGTCACCTTGTAACGTGGGATAAAATGGGATAAGGCTATCAATTATTAGGCGATAAAACCATCCATGTAATAAACTCCCGTAAATGTGATAACATCAACCGAAAATTTATTATGCCCTATTAGCTATAAATAAAAAAAATGTAACCAGCATATGTTAAAAACCCGTTAATGGTAAATGCTATAAGCACAGCCCGTAGATATGACAATAAAGATAACGATTACTTGTTTCAAGTGCAACATTAATTTGGTCTAAAGCGTTCGCCGTTACGAATAAATGCCATCTCACCTCTGTCTGCGTGGGTTCGAATCTAAGATTCGACTAATGTAGTTATATGAGAAAGCTTGCCAGTAGCTTCTCGTGGATCGGTGGTTCTTTCCGGGGTTTTTCCCGGATTTTTCCTCCACCAATACTACTGGCCGCCATGTATGGCCTATCGAGTGCTGAAAAATGGGGTTAAACCCTACAACAACAACAAAAACAACAACTGAAAGAAACACGTTGTTTGATGTACTACACAAACACGTTATTATTTATTTTACTTAAGCATAATCATTAACCATCATTACATTTATAAACATTATTATCACTGAGGAAGTTTCATGGTTTTAAACTGGTCCATATGTGCACCGAAAAAAGTTTCAAAATACAATACAGTTCTCTACTTTAAATGGAGATCATGTATATGGATAAACAACAATTGTATTAGTCGGTTGTTTAGGACTTAGCATTATAGATGCAAACTATCAATAAACAAAGTAATATACAGGTTTTAAAAAATGCATAATTTGTTTCACGTAGTACGCAATGAAGGTAATTCGAATAAAAATCTCCAACTGTAACTACCAAAACTTTTGATGCATCCAAACTATGTTGACATAAACAGTACAGATTAAAAGGCACTCATCTGCAAATATTGGATAATAATGATATGATTACAAGAAAAAAACAAATAAGTCAGTTTTAAGAGCGATCTTGAATGGGATCACTGTGTCTTTGTGTCTACGTTCAATGGGAAATTCATTCCACGTTGCTGCGCCCTGGTTTGCAAAAGAACGTTGCCCATATGACTTCGTTTTCATAATGGGTATACTGAGTATACGATTTTGAAAAGAGGAGAGTAAGTATCTTGTTGGCGTCTACACATGGATGAGGTCGGATATGTATGTTGGACTGGAGTCCGTCAATGAAATGTAGCACAGATTAAAATAAAATTGTGTTTCATTCTGGATCGATAGCATCTGGGAAGTGTACTCTGATCGTGGTATTCTAAGTATGATCCGAGCAGCTGTGTTTTGAACTTTTTTGAAGTTTCTGGAGTAGATATTGAGATGAAACAAACATACCTGAGTTATAATAGTCCAGTCTTGAAAGTACTTATGAATACACAAAGTGTTTTAGTGGCATCAACGGAAAGATATTTGAGAATGGAGCTGATGCGTTTCAGCTTAAGATATGCAGCCTTGCATATGTTCATGACACAATTAGTGTAATGTGAGAGTACTGTAACGGTTTTGCTATCCAAAGCAGAGAGAATATCATTAACTACTTTTAGAAGAGTTGTTTCTGTAATATGGCAAGGGTGATATGCACATTGTACATTTCTAAAAAGACTGTTTGAATTCAGATGAGATACAAGCTGTTATAGAACAACATTTTCTAAGAATGTTGAAATGAATGGGAGATTATAAACTGGGCAGTAGTTCTTTAAATAGTTATGGTCTAGTGTTGGTTTCTTCAGCAGAAGCTTCACAGTGGCACTTTTGAAAAATTATATATATGTATATATATATATAAACAATTTTATAGACCGCTTCGGTGTGTGTGTGTGTGTGTGTGTGTGTGTGTGTGTGTAATGTTCCTGTTTTCAGACCATTTGTCTCATTATCCTTTTTCCTTTCTTTCTCGTATTATCCTTTGTATATTACCCGTCATTCAAATATGCAGCAGTCAATGCTTTATCTTGGATTTTGTCTTTAGTACATGTAAACTATTTATGTCCATGATGAAGAGTTTGTTTAGCTCGAAACATATGGAAACCGTTTAGAGTTGCACCTCGTTAAATATTGGGACGATTCAAATTTTCTCTTCTTTGACAACAAGTCAAACTAATGCATATAGTATAATTATTTACCTTCAGCGTTTCTTTCATGGTCATGGACATTTTCATCAAGACAATTATCAAACATACACATATCGGGTGATCTGAAAGAAATATTAAATAAATTATTTTCAGTTTTTCTTCTGATTTCGTTTATTTTACAAATGCACAATACAGAGCAATATTTTTGAATTAATTATGGCAAACAAAGAACGAAATGTGATTTTACTTTAAAAAATGGACTGATTATTATTATTATTATTATTATTATTATTATTATTACTATTATTATTATTATTATTATAAGTGTTGTTATTAAAGTGAGAGTTAGCTGCAATCAAGGCCTTATTTCATCTGCAATATGTCTCATTTCCAGTCATTCAGATGGGTGTGGATAACAAAATTTACAAGTGGATTTGAACATTTGTTTAATTGTATTGTACTGACCTATTAGCGGTTTCGTCTATGTTCCATGGTGTGGGCTCTGAAAAGGCAATAGTTGATATAAATGACTCAGTGTTTTGATTTAAAATATAGTTTGAAAAATTAAGTTTTAAGACATGTGTGGAGAAAGGAGATTTAAATTAATAATGCACATTCGCCAAATCTTTCAACTTTAATCATATATGTTTTAAATGAACACGTTAACTTTACCATGTGTATTGTAAGCAAACAAACAGATATATGTTCTTATTTATTGAGACCGAAATAGACCTATGGAACAAAATTGATTGCTTTCGGAAGGATTATCGATTTTGTCTTTTGCATCACTTTTGCTTTTTAAACATGTTCCTGTCGAGAATTGTAAAACAAACGTATAAAAAAAATTCGTAAATGTATTCCGGTACACACAAGAAGATATCAAATGTCTCAAGTGTAGGTATCCATTTATTAAGATGAAGTTGAAAAATAATTTCTTATTGTCCTATATATATATATATATATATATATATATATATATATATATATATACATACTTACATACACACACACATATATATATATATATATATATATATATATATATATATATATATATATATATATATATATACAGTGGGTGGAGAGGATGATATCCAAGGTATCCATTTATTAAGATCAAGTTGATTTTTTATATTTTTTAATTGTCCATTATACACACATACATACATAAACACGCACACACACACATATATATATATATATATATATATATATATATATATATATATATATATATATATATACTGTGGGTGGAGAGGAGGTAGATGGAACGCACCTGCAACTTCTAAGTAGGAATGAACCTCAAAATTGCTACTTGTTGGACTTTCCTGCTCATGAGAAGTGGAACTGGTCTTAGAAGTATGAAGACGAAATCTTTCATCTTCAATCCTTTAAATTAGGTACAAAAAAGTGTTAATAATGACTACATTGTGAAATAATGTCTGTTTAGATTTCCTCTCTTGCAGCCATTTAATTGTTTATTTACTATTGCTAATTACATCTGAAAGCCCAATTATATGTTTTTACAAACTGACGACAGTTAAGTTATTTGTGAGTTTCACCCAACATATTTAAAATTGTCGTAATAAAAACAAACTGTCCCCTCTTTAATCACATGTTGTCAAATTAACCTAAAGAAAATTAAAATAATAAATATTATGATAGTTTAGAAATAAAGATTGATACAGCTGTAAATGCAATGTGTAACTTTCCTTTCATATGACTACTGTTTTAAAGTTGGGAGGTCTGTATGCTCACACCCCACCAAAACTAACGGATTTATCCGTCCTCGAAGTTCCTTAGCCCTTAATTCAAATATTGATCAAAATCAACTTCTGGCGTAAATTGATTGAAAATATAGTACTCTGGTACAATTTGCCGATTTCAATAATAATATTCCTTCTCTCTCTCTCTCTCTCTCTCTCTCTCTCTCTCTCTCTCTCTCTCTCTCTCTCTCTCTCTCTCTCTCTCTCTCTCTCTCTCTCGTTTTCCTGTTACAATTCGTTTAATCAACCTTTATTTAAAATCATCTTACCTTGAATCCATTTCCCTCGTTGCTGCAGAAATCCCTGGAAAGAGGTTAATATGCAGTGTTGAATTATATAATTTACGTACAATATATATATATATATATATATATATATATATATATATATATATATATATATATATATATATATATATATATATATGGTGCAAACGAGAGTACATTAATAGATATATGTCATTAATTGATAGAGTACATTAATTGATAGATTGTGGTCATCCCCGTATGCCATGCTATATAAACAAAATGCTATCAGGATTTACGTAAATTAGAAATATAAGTCTAAATTCGTTTCAACCAATAATCTGTTTTCTTTTTGGAGATTTTACTCCGTAATGACAATTTGTTAGTGATGAGAATAAATGTGTTAGAAAGGAGGATTGCACGGTAAATGATTTGCTTCTTGTTGTTGAATCGATATTGTTACTGAACACTAACTATACATATAATACAGAATTTAGACACATTGTTCTTCTACTTGTGAATGAATCTAAATGAAAATGTTTATACAAAATACTGATCCTCAGTGGAATAATTACGTACTTTGTAATTCTAGATAGGGATTATCGACATGCCCTCCACTCTGCAGTATCTCATACACATTATAAATGTTTGTATTTGCTCCTGTTGGAATTAGGCCTGTTAATACTTCATGTCTAAAATGTGAAAAAAGGAAACTAATACATATCCTCAAACCTTTCCGCAAACAATTCTATAGCTATTACTTTCAAAAATAAATGTGTCCATTATTTGCTCCTGACGTATCGGATAGAAGCTAGACTGTGTGCAAATGTATTGTACATAATGCCTATATACATGAGCTCTGCGGCAAATATGTCAATTAACGTTATAGGTCATCATAATATATGTGGATAAAAATGTCTGATATAACGTTTATACGAACCCTTATTAATTATGGAATTTCAAAAACTTGTATGTTAAATGTCCACAAGCCTTTTAATATATTTTTTCATTCTCTCACTAACCAACTGTACATAGATATTAGCTATTATTTTGTCACTGTCAGTATCAGTTTGTTCTGATGTGTATCTGTATTTGAAATCAGAGGTACAGCGGCATAGAGACACCAACATCAAACTGTAAGAATAAGAAGAAAATGTGACTTGTCTTTCACCAGTGTATGACTAGAATGTTTTCTTAAATGCACCCATGTACGAGGATAAACTGTCACATCAGGTATTGAGTAGAACCTTCAAAGGGTATTAGAAACAACTTATACTTCATATTTCAGTGCCATTGCTTAAATAGAAATAACGTCCGAGAAAAATCGAAGAAAAACGCTTTATAAATAATGTAATTCTTTCACTGTATTATGCAAACAAAAGTATCAAATTAAATAAAATAATTGAATAAATGCCAAAGCAGCATATATTTTGGATTTATTGTATCCACTAATTGTGATATTCTTCTCACTGTGTATTTATGTCATATTCGGGTCTACAGCATAAGCAAATATCCTTCTACCTAACTCTAGGTGTAAGGCGGCTGAAAACGTATTTGTTTTTACAAATAGGAAATTCGTGTTACCTGTTAACTTCGTTTTGGTCAGCCGGCATTTCTGTGATTTAAATAGAAAAGGTTTTGTGAATACACATTAAAGAATATAATTCATATTGCGTCGTTATACGAAGAAAATTAATTTACATAAGTAAAACTTTACAAAGGCATGTTACAAAATTATCCGTATTGATCGCAGATGAACGAAATATGATTGCACACCAAAACTAGTGCATTCTAAGGTAAATGAACATCCCGAATATTTGATTTACATGGTAATATATCCATCGAGAGTAATATTCGTATTATTTAATTTAATATCATTTACTGGCTTTACCGCACAGTAATCTTGTCTAATAGTTTATACATGATATGTATAATTAGAATGCGATAAATTGGCGAAAGAAGAGCAAGGAGTCAAGATAGTGAGGCAGAGTAGATTAAAATTGATTTTGAAACTTCTTTCGAAGCCTTCAAGACACTAAATAATCTTATATTTATTACTACTGAATATTTAAAGAGAGCATACATTAAATGTATTACAACGTACCCAGCTGTGATTTCTTTTGTTTTGATCTATTCCTCAGGATGAAGATCACCAGAGCGATAATAGTGACAACTAAAACACTTGTTCCAATGCCATTTCCAACAATCACTGCAAGCTTGTCATCTCCAGTTGCTAAGATGTTTAAAAAAAGTCGTTATGTCTTAAATAGAGCTTACATCAGATCAAGAAATAAAGAACGTACAAAAGCTGGAATCTTATAACAAATAGCACAAAGATTATATTTGTAATTACTAGCAGATAACGTTTCGTACACACTTTTTAACAAATTGCTGACAAATCAGTTTTAATACAATGAAATGGTAAATTGTCATTTATTTTTAAATCGCATTTACAAACACTTATGATCCAGGTAATGCCTTAGCGACATACATACATACATACATACATACATACATACATACATACATACATACATACATACATACATACATACATACATACATACATACATGCATGCATGCATGCATGCATGCATGCATGCATGCATGCAGACATACATACATACGATGGTGAAAAGCAAGTGCAAGTTACCTTCATTAGTATTGTTTGCATTAGTGAAATGAGGATGACATGGTATAATTTTAAGGAATATCAAGAAAGTATTATATAAATTATATACCACCAGACGCCAATAAATCTAGATATTACCTTGATGTTATAATTATATGAAATTATCTGATACCGTTTTTAAGAGACCAATTATGTTTGCTTGTGTAGAAGTTGGACAAGGAATATCGTGCTGGAATTCGTTATGTTCTTCTTAAAATTTAAATAATGTGCAATCAATCATCAACATTTCGCATATAAAATGAATAACACTATACATGTATCTCGTGCTCAATTTGAATTATCATAGATTTTACCACACCCAGCATGCACTAAAATTATTAGTAATATTTGTAACAGGTCTTCATCCAAACATATAAGTATTAAACCCTTTTCTGACAGTTACGTGCAGAGTATAACACATCAATAACCAACACACAAATTGCAATCGTACTATTAGGTATGATGATCGGAATGCAGTCTGAGAAAGCTCTTTTGCCCTTGATGTTCCATAAATACATTTTATAAAGGTAGAAACCAGGCAGAGGTTGGCGAACGTTTACAGAAAAGGTACCATTGGGAAGCCTGTACTGACATTCTCTCTCTCTTGTGAGTGTTTAATTGCAGTACTTTGCAACGTACTATTAGGACCGACCGCAGCTTTGTATTCAATTTAAAACGTATGGTCGTGGCCTCCATTAAAATAGGGATCAAAGTTAAACACAATTTGGTCCTCTAAAAATCTGTTGAAATAAAACATATGAAGGGCCTGTTCAAAGATAATATTTCCTTTTTATGGGATGCATAATATGTTTAAATTATTTTCTTAACGCATGTAATTAATATATCAAAAACTGTAGTACATAATACAGAGAGCATACTTTGACATGAGCAACATCCATTAATTCTACAACATCGACATTATAACTAAAATTACATCAATACTTAATTAAAATCTCTCTCTCTCTCTCTCTCTCTCTCTCTCTCTCTCTCTCTCTCTCTCTCTCTCTCTCTCGGGATACCCATAGAATTTTAATGTACAAGACTAATTCCGAATAGGTGCTATGTTCATCCGAGCATTTGATTGTATTATTGGCTGACCCCAGCTTAAAGTATGGTATGCGCTACGCTGATTTCAGCATAATTGTGTGTTCTGGTGAGCTGATTCCATCTTCGAGGAAAACTATGCTAGGCTAATCCCAGCATTATAGTGTATTCTGGTATTCAGGGCGGATCCCAGCTCAAGTATAATTGGTACTAGGCTGATCCCAGCTGAAATAGACTATGTGATAGGTTGCTCACAACATTAAAATGTATTCTGGGCTGATCCCACATTACATACAATATGTGCTAGGTTGATCCCAACATGCTAATGTATTCTTGGCTGATTCCATCTCAACCAGTTCTATGCAGGGTAGATCCCCGCATCATAGTGTATTTTTGGTTGATCCCAGAGTAGTGGAATAGAACTAGGCTGATCCCAGCATAAATTAAGTATTATTGTGTTCTAATTAAAACTGTAAAAAAAATATTAAACAGGCGTGACCTTTATGTTCCTAATATAGCATATTAATAATCGATTGAGAGAAATGTCAAACTGAATTTGATATGAAAATATATCAAATAAGATGCAAGTTTGAATGCGACAATCCATTTTGAAGGAATGGTGTCCAAAGAATCTGACTGTGACTGTAACATCAAAGTATCTTCTGACAGTACAGGTAAAGAGGAAGTATGGGCAACGCTGCCTGACATGGCCAAAAATTCATCAAACCCTGGAAGCCAGTTCTGTACACTGACCTAGTATTATTTTACACAGATAAACACCAACAGTACTCCACACTTGGTGTCAAAATGGCACACAATATTCATACATGTTTGTATTCCATGTCATAGATACAAGCAGATGAGTGTATCTGATTCCAGCATGGAAGATGCTTGAGAGTCATTAACAGCTTTATTACAGCTGGGAATGCAAAGGACTATATATCATCTTTGAAATGAGTACGCATCATGCACTAACCCAGTCGATTATAGAGGGATTACATGAATCTGAATTTCACAGACGCCAAAGAATATTTGGTGTATCTCTGATGATGATAAAAGTAATATCGTTGATTGACTCTCCAAATCATTGTTATTACTGTATGGAGCTAAAGGATGGGATAGAATGCTCTTTCCTTGCTGTAAGCCTGACAAAAATGGCACAGCAAATGATAGCTTGTATGCATGGTGGCATGACGGCAAAATACAATTACTTATTTGACACACTTGGCAAACGATTCGAGCAGTCGATTATAGAGGGATTACATGAATCTGAATTTCACAGAGGAGTATCGCTGTAGTCTTGGACAGTTGATAAGGCATGTGTTATCTTAAGCGTACCCATCAGCTCGAAATAAGACGTGTGAGATGCCCATCAGCTCGAAATAAGAAGTGTGAGATGCCCGTTCTAAAGAATGTTTTTTTTTCTCGAGGCTTTTACTGATTTCAATATGCAGCTCAAGATCCAGACGAGATTTGACAAAACGTTTCAGATTTTAGACGAAATTGATAAATAAGAAATTAGTTACAAAATCCAATGAGTACGGGAAATAGATCGTAAAGAGTAAGAGGGTGTACATAGTGATGATATAACGTAAGTCAACTCAGTGAGGAATTATGGCAGAGTAAAAAGAAGATTGAAAGCCTGCGAAACAAGCGCAAAAGGAAATTCCAAACAAAATAATTATATACTTGTCAAAAGCAATTACACACTAGTCTGAGACGAATGATAGTTCCGTTCAAAACACAAATATGACTGAACAGTTCAGGTAACATAAACCAGAATGAGATAGGTATTCGTAGTAGAAGTACTGATTATGCCATTAAATTATCAGTACATATACAAATCTTTGTTGTAGAGCTGCAGCTATTATTGTCATATCAGGAATGTGAAGCAATTTTGATGGAAAATAAACCAAGGTTACATTAAATGGAAGGAATACTCACGTTTCCTGACGGTATATCATTTCCAACTAAATGAATTAGTATTATCGATAATTTCTTGGTAATGTCAGAAGCATAACCAACAAGCTTAATAAAGATTAACACATAATTTAAATATCAAAGTTATAAATAAAAAATGCGAGAGGAATGTATTACGGTATTTTTAAGTCAATCCATGCTTGTCCATATAATGGCCTATGCAGGTCTTAAATCAAATAAACGTTCCTTATAAATTTCAATACCAGAAATGTACTTGTACTCCAAGAACCGAGACTTTGTCAAACTTGCGTTGTCCAGAATTAATTCGGGTAATTAACAACAGTTCCAGAATAGTGTTACAAAAAATGAACACTTTCTATTTTCACAGGACAGTCCCAACAAATGTATTACCTCTCGAATAATTTCAAAGTACAATATAACGTCGGCAGCCTTAAAAGAGGAACACAATAAGTGTGAATGACTCCGAAATTAGGAATGAATCTTATTGCTTAACGTTCTCTTATATACACCGTATATTGCGACGGTACTTCGGAATAGACCACACGTGACATCATATACTGTTAACTTTCTAACGAATTAACCATATTCACATGATCAATCTTAACCAATCGAAAGTCACTTAATTATTCACAACTATACACATCCCATCAGTTACTTAACAAATACGCCATATGCGACATTTAAATCTTATTTCTAATTGTCTACACATAAGTAAATTTCATGTAATGATATATTCAAGTCGCAATGGCCTTATCGAACTAAAGATAATCTGTACACATCACATCCATGAATAACATATATACAAACTTGATAGTACCATGTACTAGGAGTTACAAAAAATGCAGATTTACATAACAGAGGTATAATGAATGTTCTACAATGTATACGAAATAAAACAATACAAAACTCCTAAGGAGGTAGAGTGCATCGACAATTCATTTTCCTTATTCAAACATTCATCTGAAAAAAGTCGTCACAATCGTTTATAGTATAAATGCAATATGAACTTATCAAATTCTTTGAAGTCTGATGAAGTCTTTCTAACGCACATATGGCTTTCAGTGTGATATACAGAGGACTTAAACTGTTGAATATCCCTGACATAAAATTAGATCCAAAGTAGTTAGAAACATCCCTATTAATGATTGGGCAGTACAATTTCCTTTGCATTTGACTTAGATACTACATTTTGATAGCTTTCTGACCACTTGTCAGGTGGACTCTATTTTCTCACAAGGACAACATTCTTCAAGCATAGCAAGTCAGTTCGTTCTCGGAGTCAGCGTCACTAATAAAACTCCAAATAGCAGATCTCAGGATTTGTGTCCTTTTCGACGGCAAGTGAGTGTCATTTGTCACCCTGATTATACGTAACAACATGAGGACCATAATGATCAATACGTTTTGATTAATCAGTTCTAGGTGCAAAATTGACCTCATCAAAAGCCTGACCAATACATGCATCAACCAATGTAATAGCGTTTTCATCCTCAAGATCTCCTTATGCCATAACACCAGTTATTGGAAAAGCGGTGTATAGATTTAATTTTCAATACGACCAACCTTTTGATCCAAACAAAACTTGTATGTTAAAAGTAAATTAACCACAAAGGTATATACAGCTAAGTCATTGTCTATCAATAATGGAACATCATAATTGGATCAAGAATTCACAGAGCAAACAGTTACTAATCCAGAACTTAAATCTATTGACAAGTTAACATTCTAACTAGGAATTTGAATAAATCCGCAGTCTATTCACTGAACAAGAACACTTTCAGAAGAAGACGACTTCTCAGACAAAGCAAAGTACCTGATAATAAATAACTCTGAAACCCTCCGGTTTCCCTTAATATTTTAATAAGCATAGGATTGGACGAATCATCGATACCTTATATAGACCCCTTAGACATGAATAGTTCATAAATCTGTATAATTGAATAAGACTGTGGTTTTTATGACCTCACAGGTGTATAGTTTCCAACACATGACCATGGCGTTCACCTATGAGAAACAAATGCATTTGGAACTGCCCCTGTGGTTAGTCTGTTGCTTATTTTAAACTTAAAGCAAACAGGAAATAACTGTCCCAATTTTATCTTGCAATAAGAGCACGTAGGAGGAGATATAACAATGTGGCAGAATGGAAGACAAAATCTTGATGATTTCATATCAAAAGCAAACAACTTACATCCTTCAATACAATTCACGGCAAAAGTCTCCAAATCAAACCACATGTTCCTGGACACAACAATCAGACTGATAGAAAATAAACACCTTTAAGACGTCTGCTCAAAACCAAGTGATACACATCAGTATATTCTCCCAACCAGAAGTCATCAAAACCACTGAATTCGGAACATCCGTTATACCAGCAAAAGAATACTGATAAAATGCTCCGACCATGAAATAGTCCAAAAAGCATATGAAGTGTTATCTCAAAATTTGATTAACCTATACTACGAGAAAGACATGAAAGCAGAGGCAACAAAAAGGGATAATCTAACGAGCCGCAGTGACCTACTAAAATATGAGGAGAAGGAAAATACTGACGGGATACCATTTATCATGATCTGCTATCCAGACAACCCCCAAAAAGGTAAAATCATTAATAAACACTGGAGGATTGTGTGACACACTAAAGTTACCGAGCAAACCAGTAATATCCCACCGGAGACCAAAACAACCTCACAGATATCCTTGTCAGGGCAAAGCTAATACGAATCACTAACAAAGACCACCGTAGTAAATCTAGCCTTGTCAACGTATGATAGAGACAAAAACAGCATTTTCAAGTACTGCTACTAGCAAGAAACATAACATACATGGTCCAAACAAAACGTGCAAACCAGAGTTTGTAATTTATCTCATCACACGTAAGATCTATAGCCTTCAGTATGTCGGAGAAACTAAAAAGCTACACAAAAGGATCAACCTCCACAGATCAGACTGGACGACAAGGAAGCTGTACATAAGTCCAGTCGCAGAACACTTCTCCTCACATAGTCACACATTCAGTGATAGAAGACTTGTTGCAATTGATCAGATCCATAACTGGAGTTCCGAAACCAGGAAAGAAAAGGAATCTTACTGGATCAGCCGCCTTAAAACATTGAAACCAATCCGTTTAAATCAAGAATAATATAAATATACAGCCTTGCACACAACAGTTCATCTTTTTGTTAATAACATCAGGGTATGTGTGTGTGTGTGTGTGTGTGTGTGTGTGATTTGGATTTGTAACATAGCTTTGACAATTTAGCTACGATGTCTGCAGTGTTGCAGCTTAGTGATGTCTAGCAATGGGACATCATGCTGCAAACATGTAGCATGATGAACCACCCAGTCACATTATCCTGACACCAGAACTACCAGTTCTAACACAAACCCCTTAATGCTGAGCGCCAAGCGAGGCAGGTTTTAATACCAGTTTTAAAAGTCTTTGGTATCACTCGACCGGGTTTCGAACCCACGACTTCTCTGCAACTAATTTCGCATTTATGCTTCTTCAGGCGACACGAACTGTTTTGAAAGCTAATTTTTCACGTAATGTTTTGATAAACACAAATAAATACTCGAATATTCTTTCATACTAATATATATATTGTGCATGGTGACATGAATGGACTCATAAAATAACTTATTGGATTCATAAGTTTGATATTTTGCACAATAGAAAACGGTATAATTCCTTTTATTTATTTTTATTTTGATATATTCTATATCCTTTATATCAATACCAAACGGTATTGTTTTATGTATATATATATATATATATATATATATATATATATATATATATATATATATATATATATATATATATATATATATATATATATAACTAAGCCGATTATCGTAAATGCTGATAAGCACTAAATCGTGTTCCAGTATACCTTGTACGTTTTTATCTCCTTGAGTATTAAAGGCTATTTGTCTCTCATTTTCTATGTATACTTGATTATAATGCATATTCCTTTCTGAGTATATCATTATATACATATGCTTGTTTGTCTGTCTGTCTGCTTTATACTCTTGCTATACACGCTGTTTTGTGTTTAGGTTTATTTTGCCCACTATCTCCCTAGATGGATAATTAATAAATATATCAGGTAATAAGTCATTCGTATTGAATGTACTGTGAATAGGATAGATGCATGCATGCAGTGCAATACTCCACTGGTGTCGGTATTATTAATAGTTGTAGTAAATTTATTATTATTGTATTGGAGGGTGTATGTAATCAGGAAAAATGTAGTTATCTCTGTTAACCAGCTGCATGGACAATAAAGCCATTTCGTTAGAACAAATATGAGCTTGTTTTTTGTATTATGAGTGTAGAAGGCGTGTGCTGCCACATTTATATGCTGCTTATAGAACTGACAGCAGATGTGGAAGAGAGATAACAACAACTAGGTCTTTATAGTAAATTACAACCATTACATATGGAGTCCTAACTGATGTCGCTGACATTCATCACCAAGAAAAACTAAAATACATTCACAAAATGAGGTGACGTTTTAATATTTATTTTCTGCAATGGTTAAATAACAAAAAGGAAGCCACATTGTTAAAGGTCTTCCGACTGTATAGCATTTATCCATCCTAGAACTATGGTATCGCTGATATCTAGTGCAACTACAAATTATCAGCATGTAACTTAATGTTATCATTTATTCCTTGAAAGTGACTATATTCCATCTTGATCAAGCTCGCAAATCTTACAAGACAAATGTAACTGTTTGGAATTTACCGACCGAAGATGTTGTCTCTTAAAAGTAACTCAAACAGTTAGGATCCTTTGACAGCCCAATCACTTCAAATGTTACCATAGATTTTGTCCAAGATTGAGTCTCAGCAGATAAATATACAAATCGCATAAATCTGATGCTACAGTTTATACCAAAGACTGTCATCCTATATGAACGGACGAATTTTGTCGCGATGTTTTTGTGTTCAAATTTATTAATATATTTTGAAAATGGCACGAATGCTGTTTTCGCGTTGCAGTATATAGTATCAATGGAAACTGCGAATTTACTTGGAGATGTGTGTATCTTGTAGAACGTAGTTTTGGTACTAGTCACGTTTGATTCCTAGAATCAAGCATTTTTTTTTTATAAAGTTATGATCACTTAGGGTCTTATAAATTTGTTCCATTCACTTCTTGCTTACACTCAATCTTCATACATACATTGTCTTTCTTTAAGTAGATGTAACCGATTCAAGCACATAAAGTAACAAATACACAATGGCCATAAAACTATTCCATTTAGTGATTTTTTTTATTTTGTCAGACGTGCTCGCCGGTTAACAAGGTCAGTAAGGTAATGGTTTGACAAGCGCACCGTTAACTTTAGATCGTCCGTTTTCCGCCAAGAGCCTACTTAATCACAGATATAATTCGTCGATCTGCTCTTTGAAAACATTTTTTTAGCAGAAAATCAGATTTAAAAATTAAACATGTTTTTCTCAACTTCAAAATCAGAATATTTTGAATATGGAAGTTTTAACAAAATTTATTTAGCATTTACATTCAAATATTTTTAAAAAATTAAACTATTATAATAACTTTGGAACTAATCAACAATACTTGCCCGCCATCGTCTCCTAAAATTAACATGTATAAAAACTTTATCTCTATTTTATGCTGAATGTATTTGAATATAAGATTGACATTACATGCTAATTGCGAAATTCATATTTAGTTTCCATCCTGATTTATATATATTTTGAACTATTACACACTATGAAATATTCATTGGAGTCATTTTCGCTATACCTATATAATCGTTTATATGTATTTAAATCACAAAGCGGAGGAACGGAAACATGAGATTCGAGTAACATCGAATAGAAAGTAATTATAATATTGTTGAAAACAGAAAGCTAAGCTCTAATTTCGATGTATTCGAGTATTAAACTAAATATAATAAAATTTTATAAGAGAACCTGCATTGAACATGATAATAATTAAATGTAGCAGCCATTGTCTGGCTTTGGATGAATCATACGATAAGAAATACGTGATGATTGTACCTAATTAGTGATGCAAATCAAAGTGCACCATGACATAGGGTAGATAGTTGCATACCTTTCTTAAAAAATAGAAATGTAGCAGCCATTTTCTGGCTATGAAATAATTATAAGATAAGAAAGACGTGATGATTGTACATAATTAGCGATGCACACGAATTTGCACCGTAACATAGGGTGAACAGTGACATACCTTTCTTCATATATGGGCTTGGGATGATCACTCTAATGCTCTCAGAATATGGGCTCTTGCCCCTAACATTCCAGGAATACATTCTGTATAGATAATCTCCTGGAGGTAATTTACTGACGTTGACAGAAAATGTTTCTTTCGGACGTTTATAAGGGCTGCTCTGCTCTTTCAGATTGGTAACGCTAGTATTATGCCATACATTGTCATGACCAGTCCAGGACGAATACTCTATTACAAACGTCTGTTCGGACCCTCCATTGAATCCAGGATGAAAATGTAGCTCAACCTGCTCCGCCAAAAATCTGCTGAAGTTAAATATTTCAACCCGACACGGAGGGCCTGTAAAAAGAGAAAAGTGTATGAGAGAGATAAAGGTGATGTAGTTTTAGTTTGACAAAAGTTTGTATTTTGCATACTGAAGAAACTTAAACGCACTTGATTAGTTACAGCGGGTCACTACTGAAACATTATCGTTTTTGGTGTTTTCGATTATTCAGGGTTAATTATGAAGCAAGCGTTTTTCTTATTTCTCATCTCTTTGCTTTATCATTATAATTTAAATAATTATATACTTCTCTGCTGAATCATATTATTTTATAGCCGTTGAAGTCGACTCTATTCATCTCTGCAATGATCGAATTTTACAAAATATTATTATTATGTGTGTAAATGGTTTTATTGATTGCAATATCTTCTATATTTGCATATGTTTGCATAGAGTTATGAAAGTTCATTTATATTGTGTGCTTAATTTTATGTCCATTATTGTAAGTGGTAGAACGAATGTTTACATAGCTAACATTTGTCCATGATTATAATTTGCAAGCCAATCGTTTATTGTAATTGAGTTCAGTGCCAATAATATCTGATTGTTTCATATTTAAATACAAGCAAAATTGAAGACAGAGCTATTGCAAATAGTTTTCTTGCTAAGAGGTCAAGGTCACGGTCGAATATTGAATCCAAACAGTTGTTTGTGGGTCTGCTTCTATGTGAACACTTATGAACCATTCGTATCAAAAGGCTATTTGTTATGTATTGGTGATTCTACCAAGCCTTCCCCTTTTAAACCATTAAGCGGCACAAGAGCTTCTCAGTCTTTCGTTAGCAGGTTCTTGGCCGATTTCTGTTAGTGAATATTTTATTTTTAAACAGGTAGAGTATGGCTTTATTAAAGTTCCTCTCCATGCTTTCAATTTGGCCAAAGACTCAGACTTAAATTCGGAGTCCTGTGTCTGCTTGATCATTGTGTTCTTTACCTACAGAAGGTATTGATTCATTACTAGGCAATAACCTAGCTGGAAACATGGTCTTGGTTAATCCAATGACAACTGACAAGCCTAGTTTGAGTAAAAACGGTGATTCTTTTTAGACTGAAATTCTTGATGGTTATCCTGGTTTGGAAGATACTAGAGCTATAGCAAAAAATAATCCTTGAGACTGATTTTGATCAGGAAATTGTTTAATTACCTGACATTTCCTGGTCACTCTATTGATAAGGTCACCTTTTATACTGGTATTGATTAATTTCAAGGTATTTATCACAGTGTTCCTCTTCTTGCTACTCATGGTCTGTATTCTAATCAAGATGACAAACGATATTCTGTTTATTTCAGAGGGATGTTAATGAAACTGAAATTACGCAATTACCAATCAGGTAATGTCTAAAACAAGGGATGCTTATGAGAAAATGGGGACCACCTGAGGTACCTGCTGGTGATGGTAGTCAGTGAGATGTCAAACTATTCACAGGAATTTCTTAGTCAAACGAAACGTCCTTGTCTGGCCATGTAGGAGTCAACAAGACTTATCGCAAAATCTTAAATTATTGATATAGACTTTTTGATAAGATACAAAATGTTAATTATTCTTTCAATTTAAATGTATTTATAGCACACAGTAAGGATGTAAACGAATAGCTGAAATCTGACTGTAGTCTCTGATTTAACCAAACGTCGTAATTCAGACATATTAAACAAGCTGGATTATACCTTTTGATATATGCAATTACATGTAAAGGATAACCTAAAACCGATATTACATGAGCACTTCAAATCTGGTGTTACAGAACAAGATTTCAAACCTGTAGATGTGAAGATCAAGGCTATTTATGAATTCTCAATGTCTATCAGTTAAAAGCATCTGATCCGATGTTTGGGAAGGATTGCATATTATCGGATGTTTTGCTAAACTTTTACATAACTGTTTAGTCTCTGACAAATGTGATGAATAGGAAATGTAAGTTTCATTCATTTGATAAACGTAAAGGATCTCATAAAAATGAAATGCCATATTTTAAATTGAAGAAGCTCATTAAACATAAAATTCCTGTCAATTGTTTAATATGTATATTGCAAAAAGAGATGTAGGAGTTGCTGGATATTTATTCAATAAGAAAATTTTTTTTGTGGATATTGATTCAATAAAAAAAAAATTGTAGAGTATCCAATATGATATTTCACTATTTAAAAGAACCAAGCAAAATAATCAAGCACCATACAAATTAGTCATCAATTAAAAACTAATGGATGGCTCTAATATTAGTTTTACACGATTTTGAAATGTATATCAGTTCCGAATTTTCTCCAGTTGTTGTTCACTGATCATAGTCCCCTCGTATTCATGAACAAAATGAAAAATAAATATCAGAGATCGTAGATAACGGGTTTCTGGATGTCATAATACACTATTAGCATTAGACTCATTAGGAGAAATCGTAAAAATAATGTTTATTTATTTAAATAATTCCTTAGAATTACTGAAATGTTCATTGACATTCTGAATTAACACATTACTAATTGTTATTTGTGAATCCATTCATAAACATTGTGGATTACATCATGGTTATATCAAGATATTCAAGACTATCGGTATTCTATACCTTGGACCTATGATGTAACATATGTACAATGTACAATTATTCTGAGTTTAATTCACATTACGGTGTTTTTATGATACAACATATGTACAAATATTCTGAGTTTAATTCACATTACGGTGTTTCTATGATATAACATATGTACAATTATTCTGAGTTTAATTCACATTACGGTGTCTTTTATGATATAACATATGTACAATTATTCTGAGTTTAATTCACATTACGGTGTCTTTTGAATTCTACTTTGTATTCTAGGAAACCAAATTGCTTGTTCATTTTAATTGAATTGTTAGCATTACATCCTTTCTGTTAATATTTTGAAACCAAGAGTCATAACATAGTATGTATGTATGTATGTATGTATGTATGTATGTATGTATGTATGTATGTATGTATGTATGTATGTATGTATGTATGTATGTATGTTTGTTATGTATGTACGTATGTATGCATGTATGCATGTGTGTGTCTGTATGTCTGTCTGTCTGTCTGTCTGTATGAACTGCTGGCTGTTTAGATGTTCCTCTCTTCAAATGATTAGTATGTGATTAAGGCATCTTCTTAAATATTTTTGTTATCTGAAATACAATGGCAGTTACTTTGTAGGTTGTACCTTTATCAACGACAATTAAAAGACTGCGTGGCATTTACGGATCTGGCTTGCTTTCCTGTCTTTTGGCACAGCATCATAAATAAAATATTTAACGCCAAGGCAATTAGAGTACTGTACCTTTTGCCAGGGACACAATACCATAACCGAGTAATGTTTGATCCTATGGTTGGATTCAAATCAAAAACGTTTGAGTTGCTACTTAAGAACTCTAACCATCTAGTCAGTGCGGTTACTACCTCCATATTGGGTAACCGTCAAAGCTAAAGTGTAGATAGTAATGGGACAACAGCGATGCATTTTATAATTATTTATTTGTTTATTTACTAGTCACATGCCTTTCATAGTTGGTTTCAAACGTATTTTTGTGTCGTTTTCCAGAGATAAAAGAGCAATTAAATATCACAAAGGCCGATAAAAGACTTTTGTGACACTTACAAGAGCTACAATTCTCATTTAAATATGGTAAGTCTTTAATTATTTTATATTTCTATAATTTGATTAACGAAAACCAGCAAGAAAAGATATTCATCCGCATTGAAATGTGGTTTTTTGCAAGATATTATCTATATTTATGCAGATAAAAAATCGTGTACAATACAACTAAACATAGATTGTATTTGAACTATACAGTTTCTCATCCATCTCATTAAAACCGAATGCACATACGAATCATATGAAAAGTGGACATCTAAATATCAAGCAAAAGTTTTAAATATGGCTCTTTATACTCTTATATTATGTTCGATGTATGAAGTATTACGTAGGAATGAACTTTACGCCCAATCTAATGCACATAATAATAAGCACTACTGCACAGATCAAGTAAGATATTTAGCATTATTTATGCATTACATTGGGAACTGTGCAGTCTAATACATAATACTTGGTTCATTTCTAAATTAAATTCATGAAAAATACTGAAGTACAAGTATTGTCTACCACAATATAAAGAATACCTCATTTTCTCGATTTATCAAGAAATTCGATCCATAATACGATGTACCACTCGAACTGCCTGTGCTAGTTATATATCGTGAATCAATAAATTTCATGACGATATTAGAAGCATGGTCATCTCTAACAACGCCGAAATTAAAAAAATTGACAGATGCCATAACAGTGTTTAATATCAATGAGCTACAACCTGACTCCACAATGCCACTAATTACATGAAAAAGTTAAACAGCGAATTTGTAAGAAATATATTAAACATCTTACCATCCGACTTCAGCTGAAATGTAAACTCTGTCTGGCCAATAGGATTCCTCAGCATAAGTGTGTAGTTGTCAAAATCATTCTGTGATACATTCTGAACGACGATGTGAGCCACTTGAGCCTCCAACTGAACCGTTTTGCCATGCATCTGGAAGTCAATATCTTCAGGGAGTAAATACATTGTACTATTGCTTGCGTTTGACAGAGGTGTGCCATTTTTCTGGATGTATGAACATTCAATAGCTGGATTACTGTAAAATGGTATTGATATGTTAACATACTGACCTATTTCTCCAGTGAATATAGAGTTTCGAGAGTGAATTGTGGGGTTCCCTGGAAAAGAGAAAATGGTTTTTAAGTATTTGACTCATCTATATAAAATAAGTTAAATATGGCTATATTAGATTGTGATTCACATATGATATATCAGCACATATAAAAATATGGTGTCAGCAGTAGGAAATGTGTTATTCCCTCTAGTTCAGTCATGCATTTATATTTTATCTGAAATAAAAATAGGATAAAAAACAAGACAAAAAGCAGAATCTCTCTCATAACAAAACATAACAAAACATTATTTTGAGATCAATGACTTAGAAAATTATTTGCGCCGAATGAAAGCATTGCTAATCAGAATGCACAAAGTAATTAAAAGGAACCGATACTTTTATAATGACAGATGTACACCTTTCTTCCATATGATTTTACACACGATCAGTAATACAGAAATGCAAAAGATTGCATATACGTGCATGCATAGTATCATCAATTTCGTGCTTTTCTTGTAAAGAAAAGTAGTTTTAGAACAGACTATTTAAAACCATCTACATGACTGAATGTATGTCAATCTCTTTATGTGATACGGATTGTCAGTTTTCAATTTACCTTTATCAATTCAGCACTCTCTCTCTCTCTCTCTCTCTCTCTCTCTCTCTCTCTCTCTCTCTCTCTCTCTGCTTTAAATCTAGAGCTTGAGTCTTCACCGTTATATATATATATATATATATATATATATATATATATATATATATATATATATATATATATATAGGGGATAAAAAAAATACATATAATATGTAGTTATATGTATTACTGTTAGTCTCTACATTATAATCTCACTATATATATATATATATATAATATTTAATTAAAATTGAAATAATCCTCTCAATTAAAACTGAACCCAGCTACAAAATGTTCCACTAACTAATGTTAAGTGCATGGAACGAGTAATCCTGAAGAAAAAAAAACATTTATATATAAAGCAAGGACACAATATCTGAGCCAGGATTATTTCCCAGTCATTATTATATGCATCTGGCTTTAATTTCTTTATATATACTTGAACTTGAATAAACATCTAAAAAAATGTTTAACGGGAAGTTATAATGATCTTGTGATATAATTGACACTCAAAGAGTTATTATGATCTTGTGATATAATTGACAATCGGAGAGTTATAATTATCTTGTGATATAATTGACACTCAAAGAGTTATAATTATCTTGTGATAATTGACACTCAAAGAGTTATAATGATCTTGTGATATAATTGACACTCAAAGAGTTATAATGATCTTGTGATATAATTGACACTCAAAGAGTTATAATGGTCTTGTGATATAATCGACACTTAAAGAGTTATAATTATCTTGTGATATAATTGACACTGAAAGAGTTATAATTATCTTGTGATATAATTGACACTGAAAGAGTTATAATTATCTTGTGATATAATTGACACTGAAAGAGTTATAATTATCTTGTGATATAATTGACACTCAGAAAGCAATATTAGCTATACATTAAGTTGTTCATTATAAAAAAAGAAATTAGTAATCTACCCACAACTCTTACCCTTAGTTATGGACAAAAGTCAATTACACAATATAAATTAAGCATAATAGCAATATATATTGCCGTTACGAACCTTCGCTTATTGCTAATGCATTTAAGACAGTAAGTATTTATTATTACACTTTCTTTAGCAACGATCAGTTGCCACTCATATTGATGCAGCTTCTTTGCTTAGTGTATCATATCTTTCTGTTTGTGATTTATTGCATGTCTAGTAATAGCCTACACGGCAGCGATGCGAGGTTTAAGGGTAAGTCAAGGAGAAACACAAAAGTGATATACAAACGTTAGATATGCAGTAATCGCGTACATTCATGTTAAAGTTTCCACATATAGAGATTCAAGTTGAGTTTAATCAAATTAAAATGTACTTTCAAACATCTGCGTTAGAAACAAATGTTGTTTGATAATACCATTCTATATCATTATTGATGTTTTTATATCAAAGACAATGAAACATTATCATCTTCTCTTCACAGCCTGGTCATAATATACTTCTAAATAGATCGTGGAGGGATTAGTAGAGATGGATAAAGATTACATTCCTCCAGGATATTTGCATTATATACCAGAATTGAATGCATCCTTTCGGATATGACATTTCCTTAAGCTGATGTACGTGACAATTGTGAATGTTATGATATTATATATTTGTATGACGGTAATGTATAATGGTTTAACCGCTGTAAAGGACAATTTTTAGTATTTTCCAAAGCAATGTAGTATTTTTATGACATTAACTTGTATCCACATTAAACCAGGCATAACGATACTGATCGAAAGTTGAAAACAAATTATGATCATTCAATATCTTAAAGATCAAGAAAAATAGATTCTGGTATTGAAAACAGCGAGCAAAGACGGGAAATTGCTAACGAGTGCAAAAGTAGGTATAAAAGTAGAACCTATGTCGTTTCTCCGGCTTGATAAAGAATAATTACTGCAGTTGATACATAGATAGGTATAAAATGCAATGTTCAAGCGGATCTGTATAGGGTGGCGAACATAAGAAAAGTGTGATTTGTTAGTAGCAAATTGAGACCGCACATGAAACAGTTGAGTGCCATTTGTTATTCACGTGTAAAAACGGGAACCGTACCTGTGACATTTATGAAATTTGAACCCCTTTGCTCGAATGTTCCCTTATTCCCTGGTATACCATTGGTGGCTGAGCATATGTATGTCCCACTATTTTCTAGAGACAGCCTTTCAATGAGTAGGATTGTGTGTGTCGAAGTAGTTGTACCCTCTAGCCCAGTTCTGATCACATCGTTCATCCACATGTGTTTCCAGGGGTCGAAAGTGTTCTTGGCAGGGAAACCTCGAGCCTCACAAATAAGCAAAACCGTCTCGTTCTGCATGGTACTGCCTGATACAGTTACCTTGATTACTGGCGCATCTACAAATTATCACAATGTAACTTGATGTTATCATTTATTCCTGGTAAGTGAGTATTTTAAATCTTGATCAAGCTCGCAATTCTTACAAGACAAATGTAACGTTTGGAAATTACCAACAGAAGTTGTTGTGTCTTAAAAGTAACTCAATCGGTTAGGGTCCCTTGATAGCCAATCACTGCACATGTTACCATACCTTTTGCCCAATTTTGACTCTCAGCAGATAAATATACACATAGTTTAAGTCCGATGCTCCTTTGTATACCGAAGACTGTCATCCTATATGAATGTACGAATTTCGTCGCGATGATTATGTGCTTAATTTTATTAAAGTCCAATGTAATATATTCTGACAATGGCATGAATGCTGTTTTCGCGTTGTAGTGTATGGTATCAATGTAAACTGCCAATTTACTTGGAGATATAGTAATCTTGTAGAGAGCTGTTTTGATGCGAGTCACATTCAATTCCTAACATCAAGCATGTTTGATTTTTTGATATGTTACGATCACTCATGGTCTTTACCATTTTGTTCCATTCAAATTTTGCCTACACTCAGTCTTCATAAATTAGGTGTCTTTCTTTAAGTGGATGTAACCGTTTCAAATACATAAAGACACAAACATACAATGACCATGCCCATTTGATTGTGGAACTATTCCATTTTGTAACTTTTTATTTTGTCAGAAGTGCTCGTCGTTTAACAAGTTTAGTAAGTTATTGGTTCAAAAACGCACCGTTAATTTTCATCCGTTTTGCGCCAAGACCCTACTTGATCACAAATTTAATTCGTCGATCCACTCTTTTAAAACATTTTTTTGCAGAAAATCAGATTAAAATATTAAAAATGTATTGCTGAACTTCAAAATCTGAATATTTTGAATATGGAAGTTTTCAATTCATTTTATTAAGCATTTACATGAAAGTATTTTAAAAGAATTCAACGTTAGAATTTATCAACAATAATTTCCCTCCATCGTGTCCTAAAATTACACATGTATAAAAAATTATCTCTTTTTA
Source organism: Unio pictorum (assembly GCA_030141615.1). Lineage (NCBI taxonomy): Eukaryota > Metazoa > Mollusca > Bivalvia > Unionida > Unionidae > Unio > Unio pictorum. The sequence goes on from JARLTB010000209.1 coordinate 1,342,410, forward strand.
TGCTGAATGTATTTGAATATAAGATTGATATTACATGCTAATTGCGAAATTCATATTTAGTTTCCTACCTCAATTATAGATATCCTGAACTATTACACACTATGAAAGTTTCATTGGAGTCATTTTCGCTATACATATACATCGTTTATATGTATTTAAATCACAAAGCAGAGAAACTGGAACATAATGTGTTTCGAGTAACACAGAATAGAAAGTAATCCTAAGATTGTTGAAATCTGAAAACTATGCCCGAATTTCGATGTATTCGAGAATTAAACTAAATATAATACAATTTTATTAGAGAATCTGCATTGAATATGATAATAATTAAATTATGCATTTGTTGACATTACATTTTAAAGTCATTCTTTTGTGAATATAAGATAGGAACTATTTTAATCAGAAAATGTGCATCCAAAGTTTTATTGATAATACCTACTACAAGTTATTATTAAGTCTGATAAGAACGAATATATATTTATTTATTTGTTAGTTTTTTTTATGTTTTCCTATTTGATTATATGCCATGGGCTATGTAAAACGGTATTTAATAAGATGAACTTGTCAAAAATCAAGTTTAGTTTCCTCCTGACCTGAATAATTGATTTTTCTTTCGTAAACAACGTGCTTATTTCAATCTGAACCAAGAACATTGAAAATTTCCCATGAAATGTAAGGACTACAGGTTATTTACCACACTTCAAAATATAATTGTATTGATAGACCTTATAAGTATAACTAAGATTTTATCTTGGTAACATTGGGAACATTCTAAAATGAAAGGTTCCATTAAGTAATATTATTTCACAATCTATAATGAAAGCTTCCATTAAGAAATATTATTTCACATTCAATAATGAAAGATTCCATTAAGTAATATTCTTTCACATTCTATACTGAAAGATTCCATTAAGTAATATTATTTCACATTCTCTAATTAAATATTCCATTAAGTAATATTATTTAACATTCTATAATGAAAGGTTCCATTAAGTAATATTATTTCACATTCTATAATGAAAAATTACATTAAGTAATATTATTTCACATTCTATAATGCATGATTCCATTAAGTAATATTATTTCACATTCTATACCGAAAGGTTCCATTAAGTAATATTATTTCACATTCTATAATGAAAGATTCCATGAAGTATTAATTTTTCACATTCTATACTGAACGATTCCATTAAGTAATATTATTTCTCATTCTATAATTCAAGATTCCATTAAGTAATATTATTTCACAGTCTATAATGAAAGGTTCCATTAAGTAATATTATTTCACAATCTATAATGAAAGATTCCATTAAGTATTATTATTTCACATTCTATAATGAAAGATTCCAATAAGTAATATTATTTCACATTCTACACTGAACGATTCCATTAAGTAATACTATTTCACATTCTATAATGAAAGGGTCCATTAAGTAATATTATTTCACAGTCTATAAAGAAAGGGTCCATTAAGTAATACTATTTCACAGTCTATAATGAAAGGTTAGATTAAGTAATATTATTTCACATTCTATAATGAAAGATTCCATTAAGTAATATTACTTCACATTCTATAATGAACGATTCCATTAAGTAATATTATTTCACATTCTATAATGAAAGGTTCCATTAAGTAATATTATTTCACAATCGATAATGAAAGATTCCATTAAGTAATATTATTTCACATTCTATAATGAAAGGTTCCATTAAGTAATATTATTTCATATTCTATAATGAAAGATTCCGTTAAGTAATATTATTTCACAGTCTATAACGAAAGGGTCCATTAAGTAATATCATTTTACAGTCTATAACGAAAGATTCCATTAAGTAATATTATTTCACATTCTATAATGCAAGATTCCATTAAGTAATATTATTTCACATTCTATAATGAAAGGGTCCATTAAGTAATATTATGTCACATTCTATAATGAAAGATTCCATTAAGTAATATTATTTCACAGTCTATAATGAAAGATTTCATTAAGTAATATTATTTCACATTCTATAATGAAATATTCCATTAAGTAATATTATTTCACATTCTATAATGCAAGATTCCATTAAGTAATATTATTTCACATTGTATAATGCAAGATTCCATTAAGTAATAACATTCCACATTCTATAATGCAGGATTCCATTAAGTAATATTATTTCACATTATTTAATGAAAAGTTCCATTAAGTAATATTATTTCGCATTATATAATGCAAGATTCCATTAAGTAATATTATTTCTCATTCTGTAATGAAAGATTACATTAAGTAATATTATTTGACATTCTATAATGCAAGATTCCATTAAGTAATATTATTTCACATTATATAATGAAAGATTCCTTTAAGTAATATTATTTCACATTCTCTAATGAAAGATTCCATTAAGTAATATTATTTCACATTCGATACTGAACGATTCCGTTAAGTAATATTATTTCACATTCTAGAATGAAAGGGTCCATTAAGTAATATTATGTCACATTCGATACTGAACGATTCCGTTAAGTAATATTATTTCACATTCTATAATGAAAGATTCCATTAAGTAATATTATTTCACATTCTATACTGAAAGGTTCCATTAAGTAATATTATTTCACATTCCATAATGAAAGATTCCATTAAGTATTATTATTTCACATTCTATACAGAACGATTCCATTAAGTAATATTATTATACATTCTATAATTAAAGCGTCAATTAAATAATATTTTTTCACAGTCTATAATGAAAGGTTCCATTAAGTAATATTATTTCACATTCTGTAATGAAAGGTTCAATTAAGTATTATTATTTCACATTCTATAATGAAAGATTCCATTAAGTAATATTATTTCACATTCTATACTGAACGATTCCGTTAAGTAATATTATTTCACATTCTATAATGAAAGGGTCCATTAAGTAATATTATTTCACAGTCTATAAAGAAAGGGTCCATTAGGTAATACTATTTCACAGTCTATAATGAAAGGTTAGATTAAGTAATATTATTTCTCATTCTATAATGATAGATTCCATTAAATAATCTTATTTCACAGTCTATAATGAAAGGTTCCATTAAGTAATATTATTTCACATTCTATAATGAAAGATTCCATTAAGTAATGTTATTTCACATTCTATAATTAAAGGCTCCATTAAGTAATTTTATTTCACATTCTATAAAGAAAGGGTCCATTAAGTAATATTATTTTACAGTCTATAAAGATAGGTTCCATTAAGTAATATTATTTCACATTCTATAATGAAAGATTCCATTAAGTAATATTCTTTCACGTTCTATAATGAAAGATTCCATTAAGTAATATTATCTCACATTCTATAATGAAAGATTCCATTAAGTAATATTATTTCGCATTCTATAATGCAAGATTCCATTAAGTAATGTTATTTCACATTCTATAATGCAAGATTCCATTAAGTAATATTGTTTCACATTCTATAATGCAAGATTCCATTATGTAATATTATTTCACATTATAAAATAAAAAGTTCCATTAAGTACTATTATTTCACAGTCTATAATGAAAGATTCCATTAAGTAATATTATTTCGCATTCTATAATGCTAGATTCCATTAAGTAATATTATTTAAAATTCTATAATGAAAGGGTCCATTAAGTAATATTATTTCACATTCTATAATGAAAGTTTCCATTAAGTAATATTATTTCACATTCTATAATGAAAGATTCTATTAAGTAATTTTATTTCACAGTCTATAATGAAAGGGTCCATTAAGTAATATTATTTCACATTCTATAATGAAAGATTCCATTAAGTAATATTATTTCACAGTCTATAAAGAAATGGTCCATTAAGTAATATTATTTCACATTCTATAATGAAAGATTCCATTAAGTAATATTATTTCACATTCTATAATGAAGGATTCTATTAAGTAATATTATTTCACAGTCTATAAAGAAAGGGCCCATTAAGTAATATTATTACACATTATATAATGAAAGATTCCATTAAGTAATATTATTTCACATTCTATAATGAAAGATTCCATTAAGTAATATTATTTCACATTCTATAATGAAAGATTCCATTAAGTAATATTATTTCACATTCTATAATGAAAGATTTTTTTAAGTAATATTATTTCACAGTCTATAAAGAAACGGTCCATTAAGTAATATTCTTTCACAGTCTATAATAAAAGGTTCGATTAAGTAATATTATTTCACATTATATAATGAAAGATTCCATTAAGTAATATTTTTTCACATTCTATAATGAAAGATTCCATTAAGTAATATTGTTTCACATTCTATAATGAAAGATTCCATTAAGTAATAATTTTTCACATTCTATAATGAAAGATTCCATTAAGTAATATTATTTCACATTCTATAATGAAAGATTCCATTAAGTAATATTATTTCACATTTTATAATGAAAGGGTCCATGAAGTAATATTATTTCACAGTCTATAATGAAATGTTCGATTAAGTAATATTATTTCACATTCTATAATGAAAGATTCCATTAAGTAATATTATTTCACATTATATAATGAAAAGTTTCATTACGTAATATTATTTCACATTCTGTAATGAACGATTCCATTAAGTAATGTTATTTCACATTCTATAATGAAAGGTTTATTTAAGTAATATTATTTCACAGTCTATAATGAAAGGTTTAATTAAGTAATATTATTTCACATTCTATAATTCAAGATTCCGTTAAGTAGTATTATTTCACATTCTGTAATGAAAGGTTTAATTAAGTAATATCATTTCTCAGTCTATAATGAAAGGTTCCATTAAGTTATATTTTTTCACATTATATTATGAAAGTTTCCATTAAGTAATATTTTTTCACATTATATAATGAAAGGTTCCATTAAGTAATATTATTTCACATTCTATAATTGAAGATTCCATTAAGTAATATTATTTCACATTCTATAATGAAAGGTTTAATTAAGTAATATTATTTCACAGTCTATAATGAAAGACTCCATTAAGTAATATTATTTGACATTCTATAATGAAAGGGTCCATTAAGTAATATTATTTCACAGTCTTTAACGAAAGGTTCCATTAAGTAATATTATTTCACAGTCAATAATGAAAGGTTCGATTAAATGTCAAATGAAACGATTTTATATGAGTTATACGATTTATTTAAAATGTTGTCCAGTTTTGTGTTTAAAATCATTATTAACGTTTCCCCGATTGAAAAATATGATCATACCCCATTTAAATCTATCAAAATGATTGGGTACATATTTCCCGCCATAATATTTACATCGCTTACTTCCCTTAGCTGATGACGTCACTTGTGTCACAACAAGCTTTGTTTACAAGCAAGTTTACCTGTGTGAATCGATAAGCAGTGAAATGGTGTATTGCGTCGCTTTTAACTGTAAAACTGAGTCAGGTCAAGGTGTAGGATTATTTGAATTTCCGAATTACGAAAATCGGAGAAAAATTTGGATTTCCTGAATAAAAAGGAAAGATTTTAGTCCATCGAAAACTTTGTGCACAGCACTTTGCCAATGACCAGTTTGTTGTTGATCCTTCATTAGCAATGATAATCGGCTACAAATTGAAAAAACTACAGCTTAAACGAGATGCAATATCATCAATTTTCGATTTTGAATCGAAAAAACAAGGATGTGAAAACGCGGATTCACTCAAAAGAAAACAACGACAATCGGGGGCAGTAGCAAAAAGGAAAAGAATTGAAGTAAGTAATTTTTTTCCTTTCTTAAATTAATAATTTAATTGTTTTACTAATCAATATTTTTTAAAATTAAACTCTATTTTCAACATTAATATGAATCTATAAATAAATTAAATCTCAAATTTCACCCAAGAACAATGGGTTTGTATGCATGAGCACAGCAGGAGAGTCTGGACTATGTCTAAAGATATAATCACTAATTAATTACAGTAAACAACTGCTCATTCATTATGATTAGCATGAATAATTGCTATCCACACAATTAACAATTTCAGTAATACAAAGATATTTTTTAGTAAATTCCTTTATAATTTATTTATTTTGTTGCTAAATAAAGATGTTAAATTATTTTATTTTATTTTTTAAAATTTTTTGCAGACACTTGCACAAGTATTGAAGGATTCATCTGATAGTGATCTAATGAAAAAAGTTGTTGGAACAGCTTTAATTGTAGACATGTGCTGTACATTTGAAGGGCATTACAGATGGTATAGTTAGCCTATGTCAGGAACTATGCCTTTAGGCAATTTGATTTTATCTGGAGCAATCATGTTTGCAGGAGCAAGTCCAACAACTGTGCTGACTGTGTTTATGCATTCAAAAATTCAGTGTTTTTCACAGAGAACATATATGTCGATACAAAATGCATATATTGTTCCCATTGTATCATCAGTTTGGCAATTAAGTCAGTCCTACATGTTGGATGAAATTAAAAACAGAGGGAGTGAAATTAAACTTGGCGGAGATGCACGCTGCTGTTCTCCAGGACACACAGCAAAATATGGGTCTTACAGCATCATGAACCTTGAAAGTGGGTAAATATTGGATCTTCAACTTGTTCGGGTAAATTTCCTTTCAATATATATATATATATATATATATATATATATATATATATATATATATATATATATATATATATTTATTTAACTTGAAGAGTTATTCCTTAATAAAACAAATGTAAAAATACTTACTTGCTTGCCGCATTGCATTTCAATGAGAATGTAAATAGAGGTCAGGCGGTGACATTAGATGGCAGTCACCAGTATCAAGTGTCCTTCCCAAAATGGCGAAAGGGAGAAGGAGTTGCAAAAGAAATTAAAACCAGACAAACATACAATAAGTTATTTGTTTAATTTTTTACAAAAATTATAGCATTCAGATCTAACAATCTATTCTTCTTGTTTCAAGTAATAAACAGTTTGATTTGATTGTTTGCAGGATATATTGATGACTTGTTTGATGAACTTCTGATCACATGGGAAATCTACACCAGCTATTCAGAAGTCTTTGATGCCAGACAAAGAGAAGACAAAGTAAGACCAGCCCCTCTGGCACAGGCATTGCCAAGACAGTCAAAAATTGAAATAGTCGATAGACATATTTCAAGATTCAATTTAAACTAGAATTAAAATTATTTGTGTTCAGTTTTGTCTCTTTAAGAAGTTAGATAGGATATTTAAATCCACAATATTGTTGTGATGGAAATTTATCTCTTATCGCTTTCACCACACATGATGGCAAGATCTTGCTTTGCTTTTTACCTAGTCTTTGGTAAATCCATCGCACAAATCTTCTATAAGCTATATATCTGTACAGTCTGCAAAAAAAATATTCTTAAAATCATTGAAGGGGTATTAAAATTGAATGTGGCACATAGATGTACAGATGAATAATCATTAATACATGTACATGTATATATATTTATTTTAAATTGATTTGATTTCATTTTTATTGATGCTGTCATGTTCATCATCTATTACTACATTTATTTTGCATTACTATTAACACCTCTATAAACAGCTGTTGTTTTGTGTTTTATTTCTACAAATTAAGAAAACTACACATAAAAGGGTAAAACTTGATTTGGGGGGAAAAAGAGACCGGGTGTTTAGTGTTTACTAGAAGGTGCAAACGAACTATTTAACTTGAAGAGTTATTCCTTAATAAAACAAATGTAAAAGTACTTACTCGTGTATATTTTGATCATTTAGTCCATGTTCCTCCAAATACTCATAATAAGATGTTTTCAAAACATGTTCATTCAAACAGTTTGCTTGGAAACCATCATGCTCTGTTATGCAGGAAATGCCTGCTTCTTCCATTTTTCCATCCACTATATTTGTGTGTTTGCAACACTTTGACTCACTTCTTGTCTGCATTGTCATGCAGTGTTGACTAGAACACCTGCAACAATTAAAAACATATACTAAAGTAGTGTGCCAAATCAGTTTATTCTCATTAAAAAATCTACCTTTTCCAAGATCTACATATAAACTGTAAAATGCACTAACAAATTGATTAAGATTATATTTGTGGTGACAATACGGATGAACTTTTTAAGTTAAATTTTTTCAAGCAGATGTGAATAAAAATATGCACATTATATACAATGTAAGGTCCTTAGACACATGCAGGGAAATAGTCTGAAAACAAAACATCATTCCCCCCCCCTTTTTAAACTCTTTTTGAAACGCGCAAAACAGTAAACGAATACTTTAAAAAATCCGATTGCATTTTGTTTCTAATATAAGTATTTGTTAGAAATCTTACCAAAGATTCACTTCATCAACCTCTTCGTCAAGTAAGGAGTCTTCATTCTCTTCGGTCGAAAAGTGACTGTCGTCCGAGTCAGACTCAGAGCTTGTGTCTGTTTGAAACATTTTGTACCGAAGATAATATTGGTTCAAACATATATGGTGTTATTGACGGTTTCGTCGAAGTCAAGTCTGACATTTCTTCACAATCTGTCGAACTTTCATCAGAAACATAATCCATTTTGTTATCTTGCTACCCACGCCGTATATTGCTTACAATTGAATGGCACGTATGACGTCAGCAGAAGAGGTAATTCAGGGGAAGTAAGCCAGGTCACATATGCGCACCGTTCGACTTTTGATGACCGGGTACGTGCACCCGACATTGATTTAATTAATTTCATTAGGTTTTTTTTACTTCCAAAATAATAATCAATCACTTTACTTATTAAATTTGAAGATCGAAAATCGTTTCATTTGACCTTTAAGGAATATTCTTTCACATTAAATAATGAAAGATTCCATTAAGAACTATTATTTCACATTCTATAATAAAAAATTCCATTAAGTAACATTATATTACATTCTAATATGAAAGATTTCACATTCCATAAAAAAAGGTTCCATAAAGTAATATTATTTCACATTCTATAATGAAAGATTCCATTAAGTAATATTATCTGACATTCTATAATGAAAGGTTGCATTAAGTAATATTATTTCACATTCTAGAACGAAAGATTCCATTAAGTAATACTATTTCACAGTCTATAATGAAAGGTTCCATTAAGTAATATTATTTCACATTATGTAATGAAAAATTCCATTAAGTAATATTATTTCACATTCTATAATGAAATATTACATTAAGTAATATTATTTCACATTCTAATATGAAAGATTCCATTAAGTAATATTATTTCACAGTCTATAACGAAAGGTTCCATTAAGTAATATTATTTCACAGTCTATAACGAAAGTGTCCATTAAGAACTATTATTTCACAGTCTATAAGTAATATTTTTTCACAATCTATAACAAAACGGTCCATTAAGTAATATTTTTTCACATTCTATAATTAAAGGTTCCATTAAGTAATATTATTTCAAATTCTGTAATGAAAGGGTCCATTAAGTAATATTGTTTCACATTCTATACTGAAAGATTCCATTAAGTAATATTATCTCAACTTCTATAATGAAAGATTCCATTAAGTGATATTATTTCACATTCTATAATGAAAGATTCCATTAAGTAATATTATTTCACATTCTATAATGAAAGTTTCCATTAAGTAATATTATTTCACATTCTATAATGAAAGATTCCATTAAGTAATATTATTTCACATTCTATAATGAAAGATTCCATTAAGAAATATTATTTCATATTTTATAATGAAAGAATCCATTAAGTAATATTCTTTCACATTCTATACTGAAAGGTTCCATTAAGTAATATTATTTCAAATTCTATAATGCAAGATTCCATTAAGTAATATTATTTCACATTCTATAATGAAAGGTTCCATTAAGTAATATTATTTCACATTCAATAATTCAAGATTCCATTAAGTAATATTATTTCACAGTCTATAATGAAGTATTTCATTAAGTACTGTTATTTGACATTCTATAATGAAAAATTCAATTAAGAAATATTATTTCACATTCTATAATGAAAAATTCCATTAAGTAATATTATTTCACAGTCTAGAATGAAAGATTCTATTAAGTAATATTATTTCACATTCTATAATGAAAGATTCCATTAAGTAATATTATTTCACATTATATAATGAAAGATTCCATTAAGTAATATTATTTCACATTCTCTAATGAAAGATTCCATTAAGTATTATTATTTCACATTCTATAATGAAAGATTCCATTAAGTAATATTATTTCACATTCGATACTGAACGATTCCGTTAAGTAATATTATTTCACATTCTATTATGAAAGGGTCCATTAAGTAATATTATCATGAAAGATTTCATTAAGTAATATTATATCACAGTCTATAATGAAAGGTTCCATTAAGTAATATTATTTCACATTCTATAATGAAAGATTCCATTAAGTAATATTATTTCACATTCTATAATGAAAGATTCCATTAAGTAATATTATTTCACATTGTATAATGAAAGGGTCCATGAAGTAATATTATTTTACAGTCTATAATGAAAGGTTAGATTAAGTTATATTATTTCACATTCTATAATGAAAGATTCCATTAAGTAATATTATTTCACATTATATAATGAAAAGTTCCATTGCGTAATATTATCTCACATTCTATAATGAAGGATTCCATTATGTAATGTTATTTCACATTCTATAATGAAAGGTTTAATTAAGTAATATTATTTCACAGTCTATAATGAAAGGTTTATTTAAGTAATATTATTTCAAATTCTATTATTCAAGATTCCATTAAGTAATATTATTTCACATTCTATAATGAAATGTTTAATTAAGTAATATCATTTCACAGTGAATTATGAAAGGTTCCATTAAGTAATATTATTTCACATTATATTATGAAATGTTCCATTAAGTAATATTATTTCACGTTATATAATGAAAGGTTCCATTAAGTAATATTTTTTCACATTCTATAATTCAAGATTCCATTAAGTAATATTATTTCACATTCAATGATGAAAGGTTTAATTAAGTAACATTATTTCACAGTATATAATGAAAGATTCCATTAAGTAATATTATTTCACATTCTATAATGAAAGGTTCCATTAAGTAATATTATTTCAAATTCTATAATGAAAGATTCTATTAAGTAATATTATTTCACAGTCTATAAGGAAAGGGTCCTTTAAGTAATAATTTTTCATATTCTATAATGCAAGATTCCATTAAGTAATATTATTTCACATTACAAAATGAAAAGTCCCATTAAGTAAAATATTATTTCACAGTCTATAATGAAAGATTCCATTAAGTAATATTATTTCGCATTCTATAATGCATGATTCCATTAAGTAATATTGTTTCACATTGTATACTGAAAGGTTCCATTAAGTAATATTAATTCACATTCAATAATGAAAGTTTACATTAAGTAATATTATTTCGCATTAAATAATTCAAGATTCCATTAAGTAATATTATTTCACATTCTATAATGAAAGATTCCATTAATCAATATTATTTGACATTCTATAATGAAAGATTCCATTATGTAATATTATTTCACATTCTTTAATGAAAGGTTCGATTAAGTAATATTATTTCACAATCTATAATGAAAGATTCCATTAAGTAATATTATTTCACAGTCTATAACGAAAGGTTCCATTAAGTAATATTATTTCACAGTCTATAACGAAAGTGTCCATTAAGTAATATTATTTCACAGTCTATAAGTAATATTTTTTCACAATCTATAACAAAACGGTCCATTAAGTAATACTTTTTCACATTCTATAATTAAAGGTTCCATTAAGTAATATTATTTCAAATTCTGTAATGAAAGGTTCCATTAAGTAATATTATTTCACATTCTATACTGAAAGATTCCATTAAGTAATGTTATTTCAACTTCTATAATGAAAGATTCCATTAAGTAATATTATTTCACATTCTATAATGAAAGGTTCCATTAAGTAATATTATTTCACATTCTATAATGAAAGATTCCATTAAGTAATATTATTTCACATTCTATAATGAAAGGTTCCATTAAGAAATATTATTTCACATTCAATAATTCAAGATTCCATTAAGTAATATTATTTCACAGTCTCTAATGAAGTATTTCATTAAGTACTGTTATTTGACATTCTATAATGAAAAATTCCATTAATAAATATTATTTCACATTCTATGATGAAGAATTCCATTAAGTAATATTATTTCACAGTCTATAATGAAAGATTCCATTAAGTAATATTATTTCACATTCTATAATGAAAGATTCCATTAAGTAATATTATTTCATATTCTATACTGAAATGCTCCATTAAGTAATATTATTTCACATTATATAATGAAATATTCCATTAAGTAATATTATTTCACAGTCTATAATGAAAGGTTCCATTAGGTATTATTATTTCATATTCTATACTGAAATATTCCATTAAGTAATATTATTTCACATTCTATAATGAAATATTCGATTAAGCATTATTATTTCACATTCTATAATGAAAGGTTCCATTAAGTAATATTATTTCACATTCTATAATGAAAGATTCCAGTAAGTAATATTATTTCACATTCTATAATGAAATATTCCATTAAGTATCATTATTTCACATTCTATAATGAAAGATTCCATTAAGTAATATTATTTCACACTCTATAATGAAAGGTTCCATTAAGTATTATTATATCACATTCTATAATGAAAGATTCCATTAAGTAATATTATTTCACATTCTATAATGAAAGATTCCATTAAGTAATATTATATCACATTCTATAATGAAAGGTTCCATTAAGTAATATTATTTCACATTCTTTAATGAAATATTCCATTAAGCATTATTATTTCACATTCTATAATGAAAGGTTCCATTAAGTAATATTATTTCCCATTCTATAATGGAAGATTCCATTAAGTAATATTATTTCCCATTCTATAATGAAAGATTCCATTAAGTAATATTATTTCCCATTCTATAATGAAAGGTTCTATTAAGTAATATTATTTCACATTCTATAATGAAAGATTTCATTAAGTAATATTATTTCAAATTCTATAAAGAAACATTCCATTAAGTAATATTATTTCACATTCTATAATGAAAGATTTCCATTAAGTAATATTATTTCACATTCTATAATGAAAGATTTCATTAAGTAATATTATTTCACATTCTATAATGAAAGATTCCATTAAGTAATATTATTTCACATTCTATAATGAAAGATTCCATTAAGTAATATTATTTCACATTCTATAATGAAAGATTCTATTAAGTAATATTCTTTCTTGAAAAAGCCAGTTGTGACCTAGGTATAATAGAGAACTTTAAAGTCTTGTTTGCTGCAAATAGAAATATTTTAACCTTGAAATAGCATCTTACAAAGAATTAGTACTATTATTGTGTCTGTAGCTGCAATTTGTTGAAATTATTTATTCATCGAAAATACAACGTGCTTATCTAAATCAATATTCTTGGAAATAGATAATAACTGGGAATGATTCGAGTGTATTATTGTGATTCACTAAAAGACTGCAGGCACATCGCCACACCACAGTCTACCATAGGCACATCAACACTTCCAGGGTTGAATTTATGTTTGAATAAAACAATACTATGTTCAAAAGAGTGTTAGAAATTCGCAATACCGTATGTTATTTTTACGTTATCATCTTATATCATAGGGAGTAAATTATTTGTTGAATTTTACAAAACGTGATGGTTTTCAGTCTTTTCTGTTACTTGGTTAAGACCAACGACCAACGAGTCGTAATAGAAAGAAAAAAAAAGAAAAAATATATATATATACATATATATATATACTCACATTGTACAACTATATCCAGCTGCTTCTTACTTGTTAGTGTACCAGAGCTCCTTGACTGCGCTGTGGCCTCACACGTGTAGGTACCTGTATCCTGCCTTTTGATGCTGTTAAACCGCAATACATTGCCCTCTTGTCTATCTTTCCATCGAATGACGTTGGGCGTTGGATTTCCTTTGGCTTCACATATGACTGATACTGACTGGGTCTCATTTACAGTTAGGGGACTACTGACATTATATATGATGACTGGATAGTCTGCAATTGAATATGACATGATATAATTTATTTTCGGAGAGCTACTTACACACTTATGTCATAGTACTTTCGTATAAACTATACTATAATTCTTACGTTTGACTGAAACGAGACTACAATACGTGTCGAATTTAATCTCCTTTGTTCCACTGATATCATATTATTAATGTGTATCAGTGAAAACAGGCCATCATATGTGCTCTTTCAAAATATTTTTTCTTCTGTCTGAAATGCTATTCTTCTTACATTGCAAAGACAAATATCAATCCACTCAGCGCACAAACTATTCCTCCACTCAATCGCCAGTACATAAAACGAAATAGTATTAGTTAGTTTCTGTATGAAGCATTCTTTCGAAAACTTGAATAGATAACCTATCCTGGCAATTGATTTCTTCTTCACACATTATCAATTTTAAATAATTGACCAAAATGCAGATAAATAATTATAAACATAACACGGACAAAAACGAAAATGGTTCGAAGTGTCTCTTACCGCCATTATCCGGGAAGGTATAACAGGGTTATAAAGAGGTCTTTTGTAATATTAAGGCCGCAAATTTAATATTAGATATTTCCAAGAATCATTGTAGTCACAGGTGGCTATCCATGAACATAGCAAATAGGTTCATAAAAGTTCGTACAAAGGATAACTATTTCAATCATTTTATCACTCTTATATGTTGTTTTATATAATATAAATCTAAACTATTAATCATTTTAATGTGCTTTTATGATACACATACACACACAGCCCCTGTGTCATGTCTTGAACGCGTTTGATATATACACCATATAACCACATGTACACACGTTTTGATAATGGATATGCCACATAATATGTTTAAACAGTATTGGTTCCTCTTTCTTGCGTTACCTCCGTTTTTGCTTTCACAATCCATTAAAACTGATCAGATCCCTATACTAATTTTATATCTTTGCAAAAGTATTGATTTACACAGACATCTCTGGGTATTTCGACTGTTTTACAATAAGTTCAACATGGACATCTGCATGTTTTGAATTACAAATACACGTAACCGTCAGGAAAATATTAAAACAAATGGAATGTGAAACTCTCATGTCTGTTATATTCAGATGCCTGTTAAGGCGGTTATTTATGTATGTGGAAATGGAATAAAGTAAAATCTATGTACACTCCAATACTTTACCTGATCACATACTGGACGAGTATAGAGCAATTTTGTAAGTATTAGCGAACTTTTCGACTCTTCAAAATGAACGATGTAACTCTGGAGTACCTGTAGCGTTCTATAACATATTTGTGGTCAATTTAAAATGAAAACAGATCGAATTACTTTCTCTCCGTATGATTCCAATGGTTATACTGATCACCTAGTCAATTCCAGCAAATATAACAAGTCAAGTAAATGTCATGTAAATATAACAAGTCATGTAAATTGCATCAGTAAATGTCATGGCACCACATACACGTTTTTACAGACAGTATATACACAAAGTAACTCTTCAAATGGTTGTAGATTTTAATTGCTTTTCAATGAACGTATATGTAAACAGCATTGGTTGTATTAATTCATATTAGTTGCAATTAATTTAAGCGTTTGTAACAAAAACAAAAGATTTTAATGTTATATAATGCTTCTGTTTCATTGTAACATGAACGCTTAAAGACAACTTTTGTCTCATTTGTAAATTTTGATGTGAACTTCTCGTTACATTTAGCATGGAAATCTTCGTAGAAATTGATGGATGAAATAAATGATCCGTCTCTAACAATGCGTGTTACTATCACAAAAAAAATGTTCAGCAAAGTCGTGTATGAGCTAGTTAGTTTCCTGATATTCTTGTCGCGTTTTATGCCACATGTAAATCAATAACATTGATAATAAACATAAATTATTTAGAAATTCTTGACAATTTGAAAGATGGATAATTGTTCTGATTAATCGTATACTAAACTGGAAAATGGGACTATCAATTTTTTGTATTATGAATATCTAAACAATATTTTATGTATATATTTCATCTTTGACATAAAGATCTATAACTAGTGCTTTCGGTTGGATGGAATATAATGCTAGTCGCTAACAATAAGGAAGATGTTTCCAAACCGGCCCTATTTAGCAGTGTGTTCTCGTCACTTCTGACCGTATAATATGACACATTACAAATATTTGCCTCCAAACAGTACAAATACGTTCAGTAAATCCTTTAAGATTAATTAGATCTGCAGAAATATACCTCTGGATGCTAATGGCATGAGCTAGGCAATAATTGCGTAAAGCTATAAAGAATAATGTTTAATCTCATTAAAATAACATTTCATGCAATTTCGTATCGTGATCAGATATTAATCAACTCTCAACATCGACTAAATTAAAAGGCTGCAATAAAAAAATGATATTCTAACTTAATTTTGTTATTGATTTTTAATTAACATTTTCTCATATCTATATAATCGGTTTTTCTTGCTAACGCCAATATAGTATAAGTTCTGTTTATTGAAGACATTCAGATCACTATCAATGAAGCAAACACTGACAATTCAACGTTATTTAAAACGATAAGCTTTGTTTTAATGATTTATAAATTTATGCGCATTCATAATTTTATTGTAAACTTTTTGAGTTGTTGGTCTAATGCCTTCAATAGCAATTCATGATACATAAGTTGAATGTATTTATTTTTTGCTCTAACATAAATAGTAATATTTTGTATGATTTATATTCACCTTCGACACTGAGCTTTGGTTTATAAGACTCGACTGCTGTAGAGGGTTGAAAGGTGTAAGCCCGACAGTAGATCGGTTTATCATGATCCTCGATACTAGGGGTGAAGGAAAACTGCCTGGTACTAGAACTCCTGATTTCTGATCCAACGCACCATTCTATATCTGGGTCTGGTCGACTTTCTCCAGGAATACAGCTCATGAACACCGTTTTGTTTGATTGCACGTGCAAAATAGATTCGTCTGAAACAGGTTGCCCGTTGATGTATAGTTTTACTTCAGTTACCTGTACTACATAAAATATGTCATCATAAATATTGAGTGGGGAACCGTAAAGGTCCCAATTTAGTTTGTCTGGTATAGTGGGCAAATAATGACGCCAAAATCAACCTAATAAAAGGGTTAAAAGGCCATTCAGTATTGCACAATACTTAAGCACACAACACATTCGTTTTCAAAAAGATTACCAATCAGTCTGTTATATTATCTGTTCACATAGTTACAGTTTCAGACATGACAAAAGAGACATAACGCTAAATAGGTAAAGAT
This sequence comes from Unio pictorum, assembly GCA_030141615.1. NCBI lineage: Eukaryota > Metazoa > Mollusca > Bivalvia > Unionida > Unionidae > Unio > Unio pictorum. The sequence goes on from JARLTB010000209.1 coordinate 1,359,676, forward strand.
AATCTCTAAAACATTTACAGAGTATATCACAAAAATGTCTGAAACATCAACAATACCAGAAGTGTAGCCCAAAAACAATCTGGATGATGGGTACGTGACCTAGATAGTTGATTTCGACCCTGGTAATTTGATGAAAAGTATTTATTCTACAATCAACAATGGATGGCAGGAGGGATGAAATTGCTATGTTCTCTAAAGTCTAGTATTGCATCCTTTTCTAATTGTGACATGAATAAAACAAATTCATCCGAATGATATGTTGGACCGTGCGCAAACGTATTCGATTAGTAAAAGCGGTATTTTAATTTAAATGTTTATTTTGGATATACAGCCTGTAAACAAATATCAATGATATATAGCATAGAACTTTGTTATTCGACGTCAAAGTCCTTAACTAATTTTATAAACCCTTATACACAGGAATAAATGAACATTAATATTATTAATATTATGACCCTAGGAATATACAGAAGTAGCTTACACTTACTCTAAAATACAAAAACGAAATCCAACTGTTTCTTCAAAAGTCGTCTGAATGAAACATTTACATTCATCACAACAAGAATCCCTCCTTCTTTAATTAAGAATTTTTTTGACAAGAGGCATTTTTTTTTGTTTGCTTAAATGATAACGTATGCCTCTGCGTATTTAAGAAAAATAAAGTAATGTTCAACGTTGGAAGTAAACATACAAAGCTGACTTTTAACCATTTGTTTATTTCGTTGTTATATTACTGAGAATTCTTTCAATTAGTCAGAAGCCTAGAAATAAAAAAGCAAAACAAACAACAATCAACTCCAGATGCGTTTTCGTCAAAGCAATTGTTTTCTCGAATTACTGCCTAGTTGTAAAATATGTACTAATGTGTTCAAGTCATCGATATTACTGGTATTGTTTGTGCATAAACTTAATATGTCCACTTAAGACAAACAACAATTAAGAAAATATTTCTTTTATATATCTTGATACAAAACGCTAATACAATACCTCGAACATACAGCCTACATCCCCTCGAGTCCACTGTTATTTTAGGGTCGACGTTGTACGCTCGGCAAAATATCTCCTTATCATGATCCATACTTCTAGGGATGAAAGTAAAGGTGTCATTGATTCCTGAGCCCTTATTCTCTCCGCCAATGTACCAGTCTATTGTGGGGACAGGTCGGCTGATTCCGGAAACACATTTCAAGGTCACTATCTCCCCACTTGTAACATTCAGGCTAGATACGTTTCGCAAAGACTGACTGCTATGTTCTAATTCAACCTCTGAAACTCGAACTAATAAAGTAATTAAAAACATATAGAGAGTGATGCTCATATATATATATATATATATATATATATATATATATATATATATATAGAGAGAGAGAGAGAGAGAGAGAGAGATAGATAGATAGATAGATAGGTAGGTAGGTAGGTAGGTAAGTAGGTTGGTAGGTAAACAGACAGACAGATAGACAGATAGATAGATAGGTAGATAGATAGATAGATAGACAGATATATAGATAGATAGATAAATAGATAGATAGATAGATAGATATGTCACAGAATTAGGCGAAAATTTGAACTGATTTTTGTTGTTCTTGAATTGCAAACGAAACTCACCATTTTCTTGATTTCGTCGTACACGCATTACCTGGGGTGATTAAGTGCTTTTCTCCAGGGTAAGCGGCGTGTAGCGATTTGCATGGGCTTGATGTTAATTTACATGGAATCCGGAACTTTAGTTTCACGTGGTGCACAATAAGCTCGATGTGATTTATGTTCACCTATAGAGAGTATATAAGGCTAAGGATTTCTCATTATTATTTACGGGAACCCAAATATCTAATCGAAGGATAGATTACCTCGTCTTGCAAATCTCCAGCCAAAGGGGTGAGTGTTAAATTTACATTTCGTTTTATTGTGAATTTTATTCAGATTATCATTTCGTATAATGATGCCTTTATTGCAATGAACGTGGAATATTTGGAATTACTAGTCACTTTTAGACTTTAAATGAAATATCGTAATCTACAGCTTAGATTATTTTTGAGACAACTATTATTAGTCTGGTTTTGTTTATTATAGCTGATTCAGTCTGATTCCAGCTGATTCCATCGTTGATTCCGGAGATCTAATAACATCGTTGATTCCGTAGATCTGATAACATCTGACAATCATTGATTCCGTCTGATTCAGTCTGATTCCGTCTGATTCCGTCGTTGATACCGTAGAAGTTCATCACTGATAGCGCATCTAATAACATCGTTGATACCGTCTCTGATACCGTAGCTGCTAACATAGTTGTTACATTGTTTCTGGTACCGTAGCTGCTAATAACATCGTTGATACCGTAGCTGCTAATAGCATCGTTGATACCGTAGCTGCTAATAACATCGTTGATACCGTAGCTGTTAAACACATCTGATACCATCTTTTGATAAACGTCTTTGATATCGTTTGATTTGTTGTGGGACATCTATTGTTTGTTCTGGAACATCTCTGTATAAATATCTGAATGTGCTTGTGCCGTTAATTTGTGCAAACGGAATTGAAGTATCTGTCTGTGTGTCGAACTGTCTGTTCGTCAACATCTGTGTAACGTGTAAATATCCGGAAAGCTAGAAGTCCGAGTGTAGGAGCTGTGTTAGAGTTGTAAAACGTCCGGGTAGACATCTAGGGGAGTGAGGAACCGTTGGTTCGGGTAGATGTTGTATGCTGTCTGAACGTATAACTGTGGTGGATCCGTGTAGGGAAACGTCCGATAATAGTATTGGTCAACCCTCGGTTCTCGGGGAAACTGGGAGACGATTCAACTGTTGCTGAATCGTGCGGTTATACAGGGGAGACACATAGGTGTATTGAAATTATAATATAATTTAATACATTGTTGTATTTGCATGCTTATGTCAGATCGCAATAATATTTCAAGTGATCACATAGATATCAATAAAAGCTAGCAACTTGATTCAATACAAGTATATGATCGTGCTAGTTATCGCAATCCATCGTGCGATAGATAGTTTGTCGTTTGTGTTTATTTTTTTCGTAAATCATTCTTGCATTTATTTAACTTTCGTAAAGGATTCTTGGATCTGTGTATAATCCAAGAGATCCCTTTACATCTGAGATTCCTTTTGTATTGTTATTTAATTTATTCATGTATTGTGAATGGTTGTGAGTGTAATTGTGGGTTGAGTGCATGAATTATTGTGTTGTTACATCTGTATTTTTTTCATTTACAATTTATTACATAAATTTATATTTTCTTTCACAAATTGTGTTTGTATTGTTCATTTAATCCACCCTCCTCTCGGTAACAATTCTGTTACAAGATAGATAGATAGATAGATAGATAGATAGATAGATAGATAGATAGATAGATAGATAGATAGATAGATAGATAGATAGATAGATAGATAGATGGATGGATGGATGGATGGATGGATGGATGGATGGATGGATGGATGGATGGATGGATGGATGGATGGATAGATAGATAGATAGATAGATAGATAGATAGATAGATAGATAGATAAATAGATAGATAGATAGATAGATTGATTGGAATTTCTGTTTTTCCGTTAAGGTAATAGAATTTTCCTACTGTATATCATTCAAACCTGCATTTCCTTATCTATGCTTCATTCTTTCTCTTCGTCTTCAGCTCCTTCTCTCTCTCTCTCTCTCTCTCTTTCATCCATTCATTTTATCTCCCTCCAGTAATGATATATCATTCGTACAATATGCCATCTGTAGACCCGCTAGTGTACATTCATGCAATTGATGAGGTGTCATCAATAAAAGTGACACTATAATTTAACTCCAAGCAGTAAAAGGACTTCAAGCACTACCTTTATATAATTAGATTTTTACATGGGTCATTAATGTGAACTTACATCACCTGTCTCTATTTGTCATCCATATAATATTGTATACCTGTAATACTTTACAACAAACAGTATACAGAGATTAGACAAAACAAAACTTGTAGTTAAAAGCAGTATATCAGTTTTGAAGCAGCAACGTTAACTCGCATCACAATAGTGCTTTAGAATACAATGGAAAAATGTATCGTTCGTGGACAATTAGCACTGGTTGCAAACCGAAATTAAGTGTCACTCGAATATTTGATACTGAAAAATTTCAATATCGCACTATTAAATATATATATATATATATATATATATATATATATATATATATATATATATATATATATATATAATAAGACTTAATTTCTATTTTGTTTAGAAATTATATAAATTATAACTCCTACGTACTACCTGCAATGAATAAAGTATAACAAACCTTTTTTTTTAAAATGAAATGTAAAAATAGACAACATGCTTGAGACGAATTATTTGTTTAATGCAATAAATATTGTCCTTTAGTTTTCATAAAGTATTCATTTTGAGAAAGCATACCCGTGCGTTAGGGTGGCTATAATAAATATAACCCTACTGTTATGTTGCACGTTTTATGTGGGTCATTGTCTACCATGTTTGTAACTCCCGTATTAAACGATTGGTGGCAAGGAATATAGGGAAAATATCACATTAGTATTTATAGATTTTTTCTTACAACATTTTTTTTAGATAAGTGATTTGAAATCAAATGTATGACAATAACAATTTTGATTAATTTGTTAGCAAAATGTTTCTATAGCTGACTGGTTATCGATCGTTGTTAGAGGTTAATGATATTTAATTGACAAATAATGAATTGTAGCACTGAAAACGTTGTTTTACTGCTGTAAACAGTCGTTAGCTGTCAACTGTTTGCATAACACATGATACCTAAACATATGGTGATTTTCATAGATACGGACGAATTACCAAGGTTATTTGAAGAGTCACTTTGATAATTTAGGACAGATACCTCTTGGTAATAAGCATGCGTCGTATGATCGCATATAGTCATGACTCTTTCAAATTTTCTTTTGATTTTTTTCTTTGGTGATAAAAATTATTCTAATGTTAAGGAAGTGATATCTAAAATAAGAACAAAACGATTCATAATATGAAAATAATATCTTTGACAAAATGTGTTTTCTTTTGTTGTTATTTCTTCTAAATATGAATATACAGTGGAGCCTCGTTAATCCCGATATATTCGTTCCCAGTGGATGTCCGGAATAACGAGATTTCCGGATAATTGAATCATGCAAATTTTTTGTATTTTACGATATCATCACACCGTATATATGTACATTTATATGCTAGCTTTAAATGTAATGTACTGTAATAAGTACAACGAATACAAATTGTTATCTCGCAGTTTAATGCGTTATGGTAACCTAAGAAAATGTAGTCATTTTTATAAGTTGCATTTTACAGCTGTTACAATGAAGAGTTTAAAGTTGTCTTTACTGTGTTTATCGTGATATAAACTGTCAGTTGCCGACTCACACCGCAAATAACGCCCGAAGGGCGTTATGTAAACTGTGTGAGTCGGCAACTGACAGTTTGTACCACGATAAACGCAGTAAAGGCAACGTTAAACTCTTATAATTGAAATTTCATAGCACTTGGGGTTGTCCTGACCGATCGTACTAAGGTCATCATAATACCAGTCCTTGATTCAATGGAAGCCTATGTATGGAATTTGAACACTGCTACCGTGATTATGAACTTTTATCTTAACGGACACGTGCATTCAAAGTGGAACTCAATATTTAATGTCACGATTCGTGGCCAAGAATGATTTTTTTTTCGGAAATGAAGCCATATACTGTCCACACCTTACCTCAGTCAACTTTGTTTGTAGAGCAACTGTGATTTTGTTACATAAAATTGGTAAACAACAAAGATGATTAATGATAGTCTTAATCTATTTACCATATCTTATGTCAAAAAGCGTGAATGATTTGATCCCGGTGTTTATATAATTATCAAAACATCCGTCGCCGACTAGCTAAAACAGACATTGTTTATACAATCGCTGGTTACAATATGGTCACGCTACTTCATTATTGATAGCGTCCATAGATTCTCAATTGTGTTTTATGTATTATTCTACTCAATGTATTTTCATATACGATTTTTCGAATTTTCTTATTTTTGGACAGATTATTTCCGGATTATCGAGACAAGTTTTAATGTAATTTTACACTTTGGTCCCCAATTTTGATTTCCGGATCCGGAACTCGGATTTCAGGCTTAACGGAGCAAATTAACGTTTAGGAATTCCGTTCCCGTTGAAATATGTCCGGATAGAGAGGTTTCCGTATAAACGGAGTCCGGATTAACGAGGCTTCACTGTATTAACTTCTACTGTCACAAGTTTTATAATTTCATTCAACGGATTGACAAGTAAATCTTAGAGACTTGAATTATATTTATATTAAGAACTGTAAGTGTATTTGAAATATTAAAGCAACGTAATTCCGGGGACATCTTATTAATCACATACTTTCCCCTTGACAGCTGTGCAGTTGTTGTCATTGCATAATGAAAATTGTTTCCGAAGAAATTAGATACATACTTACATTTTGTGCTCAAATAAAACACGAGTTCGAGGTGTGCGAAAGGTGATATTTTACTTTGCGTTATAGTTGGAGTATTTTGTATACCCAGTACCATAGAGGTTGTAACGGTCAAACCTACATATTTAAGAGAACAACACATGCGTTCGTAGCGGAATAATACATAAACCACTTGCAGTTAAACTCGTGAGTTTATGCTGCGACCGCATTATGCGAATTATATATACATAACCTGCAAATGCTATTCCCTTCGATGTCGAAGAATTTATGTTTCTCGAAGAATCCAAATATTCTATCCCACAAAATAATTTGACTTTTTTGTCGCTGTTATTGTGCCACGTGGTGTAAATGGGGAGAATGAGACTGCTTGCAAAGATATTTTCAGGGAATGAACAATTTCCTCCCACTCCTTCCATCGTTGCACTTGTTGCGTTGTACAATTGAGCTTCCTTGCCTTGAACATTCTAGAATATAAAATATAAAATGCATCTTGTTCTATTTGATTGTGTTTTGAATAGGAATGTAGTTGCCCTGGTTTAAAGAAATACATTTGAATTTTGGATACTGTTCTATCTTCTTAATGATAAACTGTTGTATAGAAAAATTGTGTGTTTGGTATAACTTTCTGCAACAGTCAGTTAGTCAGACCACACGAATCAACGTCACATTTTCCTTATTGTCACCGACTATTGGTTCTGATTATTAAACTTCTATATCTGATTCATTGTATAGGTCTCAACAGTGTTTTGTGTACTTTCTTAATTGAGAAGTCTATAATTCCTATATAGGCAGGAGACTAGAAATGACTTTCAATGATTTCAGAAATTATTGTATTAATTGTCCCTTCATACAACTGCCGCTAAGTTAAACTTCAAACCTTTCCGAAATTGTAACTTATTGTTTATGTCAATGGTTAGTATTGTCCTGTAAGTACATTTAGAATCCATAATAATGAAATCAACACATTTCAAGATAAGAATGACAAGCGAATATTGATTGTGAATCTTTTTAAACAAGCATGGGAATTAAAAATACAATTGACCTGACGCAAGCACTCTGATTCAGTTAGATTTGATAGTCATAATAAGATTGTTTTTTGTATTTAAAAAAGTTTGAATCATTTTGAAATGATGATTAATCATTTAGAAACTATTTTTGGATTAGAGATATTTTATGATATTATATACTAAACATACATGAACCACGCTTAATGTTTCAGTTATACACAGCGTTCGTGTAAGTGAAATGAGAGGAATATAGTGATTTTCAAATGTATATTTGTTGGATATAACAGAACAGAAAAATAGTTGATTCAAACAGTCAGTATCATGGGATTAAGTAATTATATTTAAGTGTTATCACTTTTACGCATTAACATTATTACACGATACATTCGAATTACTTTATAACAGTTTTCGGATTAGTGCGAAATTGATAGAACATTTCAAGATTATTACTATTACAGGATCAAATACTATGCAATCATATACTGTAAGTTTCAGTTTTAATTCTTTCACTTTTTTTTTTTATAATTAAATACATTTTTGTTTTGGAAACTTAAATGTGTGCTAGATTTACCGTGATCATGGTACTTAACTTCATATATATATATATATATATATATATATATATATATATATATATATATATATATATATATATATATATATATAACCCTAACCCTAACCCTAACCCTAACCCAGTCACATTATTCTAACCAGTCACATTATTCTAACAAGAGGCCGACTAGTTGTAAAACTAACCTCTTAATGCTGAGCGCCTAACGAGGCAGTTATATGTACCAATTTAATGTCTTGAGGATGACTCAGCCGGGTTAGAACCTGCGACGTTTCGCATCTTAGGCCACAGTGCGGAGAATTTCAAAGACACAAACCACAAGCACCAATCAACCTAATGTATCCAGTATAACAAGTACCTTGTAGAAATCATGAAAATGTTTTTAGAACAGAACACAATATTTCTTCAGTATTACAGGGATGTATGCCATAAAGCATAACATATCAAACAGAGTATGGCCATAAACAGTATAGTAAAATGTACCTGTTTAAGTGTTAATATTGATATTTTAACATATTTCATATTTCTTAGTTTAAAAAACAAAATAGAAAACTTTTGAAACATTTTTCTAAGGCTTATTTTCTTTGTCTATATTAGAATTGTAAATGAATCATCTGAAGGGTTGCAATATATCTCGTGGGGATATTTCCCTCTTCATTTTGTATAAGAACTATATATACAAACAATATTAGACTCATCTCATACGCTCTACACATATTTTATATTTTCTTTAAGAAATACAATAGTTTGCATCCTGTTCGATCTCCTTCAATATTAGTGGATATCGTCGTTCACTTATTAAATCATATTTAGAACGTCGAAAAGATGCAAAAATGCTCCCGTGAATGAACTGAATATCTAATATTAAATAGTCCCCAAGTATCTAAAAACGACTTGTACTGACCAGACTAAATATATTTTGAGAAATAGTTAGACAATTGTTTTACATGCGTTGCCATGCATAACCAAACACATAAGCAAAAGGAATGGTCTTGATTTTACCGGCTGATACGTTTTTGCCAGCATCATCAGGCTTTACCATGATATAATATTAGAAGGGATATCTGCCTGTTGGCATATGTATAATTTGATCAAATATTTTTCATAAATGAACACATATTTGTTCTCATAGGGTATCGTCCACATTCACCAAGACTAACATACTTTTTCGCAGTATATGTCACATTAAGATATTATTTACATAATTGTCAATGAATTGATTTTATTTTTTATGCACATTTAATTTGCATTTGTGAGATTCTTCTCCATAATTATATGTTGTGTGTAATTGTATTTTGGACTTGATTTTGTCCAAAATTAGTTTCAATGTGTACCTGACCAGCAATCTTTATTTTTAAACAAATAATACATAGTTAATATTTATCTATGAGTGTAGATGAAATGTTTTGATCATTTATAAGAAACGTAAATATGATCAATTGGGTCTGGGTCTGGGGAATTGCAATTCCCCGCTGATACAGATATTGTTTCTCATGGTCTTTATCATAATACTAGCAATAGATCTTATCGTGTTAAAAACTTAGAAGTTCTAGATTGGAACTTTTGACCTTATCCTGGTTCTAGGTTTGTGTCTTGGCTTTTAATATAATGATCTTTACTTGAGCAATTAACATTCTTGCATTTAACATCTGATGAAGAATCAGTCTTACTGTTGTGTTCATTGTTTCATTTGCGTGGAAATATTTATTCTAATTAATTTGTACTGGAAATACCAATTGGTGATCTATAATATTCTTGGACTGGAGCTTTAATTTGTAATTATTTTATATTAGACAAGACAATTTTAGATTATATTACTGTTATACATCAAGATATTGTTATCACATCGCTACACTACAGGACATTAGAACACTAGGAACTGTAGGTACTTCAACACATTCAATATTTGAATTTATTTGCAATACCAGTGGAATTCAGTTGGAACCTTATACTTTTGGACATGAGATAAATCTCTTAGGATTATTTGGGATTTAATTTGTATTACTGTAAATTTTTTCTTTAAAATTTCACTTTGTGTTCTAAGGAAATAAATTATTGTTGAAATGTATAAATCTTGTTTGTTTTTGTGCTTTTCTCTTACTTATTAGACCAAAGAGTCGTAATATTATGTTACTGTTGAATATGCAAACCTCCAATTTCTGAACCGCAACAAAATATTGGTTTCAACATAGCATCACATATTGTAAACATATCTTGTAAATGTAATCTTCCCAAAAATAGTTGAATCCTGAAACTTCTAGATACTGCTTTTCACTCTTGTGATGCAAACATATATTTCTCCTTAGTCTATTTCAAAGTCAATGTGGAAAGCAGCAAAGACTATTGTTAAAAAATGATATCGTTTTAAAGGGTTTGCCCTTATACTAGTAACGCTCATAATGCCTTAGAAAACCACCATTTTGAAAGGCAAATATATTGCTATATTAACTTCTATTCGCGTTTCAATACATGTACAAAATTCATCTGTGGCATTAATTTGTTGCTCCAATAATCAAACAGTCCCAATAAAATTAGTCACATCATATGTACACAATAAGGCAATGCATATTAGCTGTGAAGAAAATACCTGCATCACACTTACTTAGTAATGTTTGAACTAAACCAAGAAAAAGAAAAATGAAATTGGGGTTAGAAAACATTATTGTATTGTCCCCGCACTGCAGTTCCTATTTCTGGTGAGTCCGTTTGGTGTTCGTAAACATATTTGCAAACACGAATACATATTTTTCAAACCTATGAAACATAACCATCAATACCGTTCTGTGCAGTGAAAACAACAATTAATATATAACAGTTTGTGTTATATATATGTTTGATTAACTGCATGCAAACTGAATGTATTATCACAAGACCTGCAGTACTGTTGAAAGCCTACCAGAGACTCGTCTATTACATTTTAGTTAGGATATACAACCGTTTGTTCCAAATCAATGTAAATAGTTTCCAGTGAAGAGTGCATTTATTAGAGACATTCTCCTGTAGCTGTGTGGGTCGTTTATACTCCAATTCTTACATATCAGACGTATCATACCTACTTTGGAAATTACAGCAACTTCAAAGATTATGTTGAAGAGCTCATTAAGAAATAAAATAATCCATGGTACAGTCGACTGATAGCAAACAACTGGAATCTTGCCGAGACACAGATTTATAGTTTTCAAACAATATCTAGATTTGAAATTGGTAAATTCATTTCGAGATTGTGTTACGTGTTTACGCTCTTACAAAACGTAATAGAAAAGAGTGAAGACAACTAGTTTTGTAAAATTTAACAAATAATTTATTTCACTAGAAAAGCAAGAACAAAATGAAAATAACAACTTATGGTTTTACGAATCTAATCAAAAAATAATCCAAAAATGAAAATATAGAAGTCATAGTAATACAAAGTCCTGAATGAAACTGAGTTCGAATCCCGATGAAATTCAAAATGGAAGACGATGACGTCTGTTATAACCTGTGAGGTGCTACAGTGTCAACAGTTTCTTGTTGAATCACATAAAATATTATTCCAGATTTTTTAATTCTGTATAAATTTCGATAAAAATTTCTTGTCCATGAATTAATTTAGAGCGTCCGTATTTCCAGGGAAAACAATCACTTGAATTCTAAACCATCTGAAGAAAAAAAATTAACCCCAAACTGGACATAACATAAACACCCAAAATTCTTAAGTGGTAAGGCACGATTGACTATTCTTTCTCAAAATATTAATAATAAGTTTAACTACAACGCAAAACATATGCCCGGGTGAGGGTCAGATGGTCATCTTTTTAGAGTCACATGGTCATTTTTCTAGAACAAATTAGAAGATTTTTACATGCCTAACCTCACGTACTCCTAGTATGGCCTTAACTGAAATCAATGGTTGTTACTCTGGGAAAGAATACAAAATAAAAATTAAAAAAAGGTTCTTTACCAGAACAGCTACTGTTTGTGAATCAAGGTCAGGAACTAAGTCTTCATTAGATAAAATGTCTCTAATATTAGCTGTTTACATCAAAATATATTTCAAAAAATCAGTCAGAACTGAACTCCATTCTGGATAAATTCAAATCCAGTAAACAAAGTTACATTACAATAGAATGTAATGGGATAAGAAATTTAAAACTAACAAACAACAATTAAATTGAATCAAATATAAGTTAAATCAAATATACATAACAATTGACATTCTCTTTTCTTGCAGTACCCTCCTTGTCATCGATATTTTTCATATCTGTTAGACTGAAACGGAACGAACATACTCAAAGCAGTCATTATTTCTTACTTTAAATTCACTTACATTTACCATGTTATAGTATGTTTGCTTTGCTGCTCGTCAGAAATGGGGAAGGGGGGCGTGTATTTCTTTATATAGCTGATCACATGGACTTTTCATATATCGACTTTTTCATATGATAACATCTTGTCAGTTAGTTTCTACAGTGAACGTCTAGATCAATCACTTGGTTTGTAAATCTATAGTTTCTTAAAAGGTGAAATTTTCTAGCTTTGCGTTATTACAGTCGTGATTAACTTTGCGGGAAAACGAGGAACTTCGGTCTCTGCTTATAAACACAAATTTCCAAATATAAAAACCTAAACATTTTTACGCAGGTATTTAATATATAAATCTTGTACTCTGCTCAAAAGGTTGAATGATGAAAATATTGTCAACAAAGTCTTTTGACACTACGTGTGTTTGACGTTTGGAAATATGAATACTACATTCGTAATGAGGTGTTTTTCAACAGCAATACAAGAAATAATTTTCGTTATTGATGAAAACCTTTAACATGAGAAATATTACCAAAACGATATTAAAGGTACAAACATTTGTTTTTTGGAATTTACAGCATTTTGTGTAGCAAAGTTTTGCACAAAAAGCTGAGCCATGATAATCTTTAGGTTCCAATGGTCTCTTAGAATCAAACAATGTACTTACAGAGGAATACCATTTCACACTTGGAGCAGGATATGTGCACGTATCCGTTTGACATTGCAGGGTAACACTGGATCTGGCAAGGTCAAAATCTGTGTTCCCGCCGTAAGTGAGAGACAGGTTCCTTGGGAATGCTTTGAATAAAAGAGATAATGTATACAAAGCGTTTGATTGGCAGTAACTGATGTGTAATGTAGTTTAACACAATTCCAATGTTTGGACTCTCAGTCTAACACAAACTTACATTTCTTGAAATGTTGTATGCAGAGATGAAGCAGTGTCTTTATAATAAAGGATCTATATTTCTTTTGGAACCTTGAGACAAGTAACGTTAATACACACTGATTAATAATAGTGTGTACGTAGTAACTTTGCAGATAAGTGAAGTACAAATTTGTCACAACAAGAAACTGGGCTTTCCAGATTTCTTTAAAGTTTTAAATTTATACAACGACTTTTATATCAAATATACAGGGTAAATTCTAAGCATGCATTTTATTTATATCACATACAAATACACTTACTTGCGATCAAACGCAGGATTTATTAGCAGTTGTGCTTTGATGGAATGCATAGAATGTATGAACTATGCACAACCCTTTCCAGTGTGATCGCTATTAAATGTAGTTCTTTACCTCTTGCGAATAATCGCAGTCTACTTTGCAAATGATATGTCTCTTCTTCTATTTTTGAATTTCTACTTTCATTCAAATTGATTTAAATATATAAGACACACGTACGATTTCAACATGAGAGAGAGAGAGAGAGAGAGAGAGAGAGAGAGAGAGAGAGAGAGAGAGAGACAGAGAGATATGTCGTGCGAGAGTCATGGAGATTTGCCACGAAGGCATTTCTGCATAGCCCATCATAATGTAATTTGATTAGCCTGCTGCCTTGCAGGCTAAATCAGAGGGAGAGGACGGCGGGGTTGCGGGGTGGGGGTGAGGAAGTGGAGCAGCTTTTTGACATTTGAACATACAAAGAAAGCATTAAATAGACTACAGTATGTGTCTTCCTTCAAACCCAAAATGTACCATATAGTCTGGACAGGTTATATCGCAACTTTGTATCATTGACATTACGAACACTGTGATATAACATTTTTTTTCTATTGCTCACAACCCCAACTGGAGTACCCAAACCAGAAAAGAAAAGGAATCTTAATGGATACCCCGGCTTAGAACATTGCAACCAAGCGATTAAAACAATGCAGACTAGAAAAAGACTACCTTTCACAAATAAAATTATCTTTTGCAGATAACAAATTTTCTTTTAAATAATTCTCTAACTTTGCTTAATAGCCTATGACGACTACAACAATGAAACATCCGGTATATAATCTACGATTACATAAATAGATTATGGATCATCAGTTTCTAGGTCAATACAAATATCTTCCAGTATCAGCAAATATTCTGAACAAAATCCGTTTATACAATATTGTTAAAAAGGTTGAGTTCTTGTAGAAAAGATCATCAACAGTTTCGCAAATATAACCGTTTCTATTTTTTTTTATTTTTCTTTTTGTTTTATTTGTTGTCTTCTCTATGTTTTGTATTTGCCTTTGAAGAAAAGTCATTACAGTCGACAACAATCAGGCTAGGTAGATACTAATAGTTTCGCGCTGATCGTTGTCAGTTTATAGCATATATATATATATATATATATATATATATATATATATATATATATATATATATCGAAAAATAAATTTCAAGCGAGTGCAGAGGTAGAAAATTCCTCTTTTGACGAACATTACATATCGATATGTAAAATCCATCTTAAATGTTGGTCCATGCAGATGCCAGGATGATTTAACTGTTTTATCAAAAAATAAGTTTAAATCATGTAATGTCAGAGGTAAATATATGTTAGTACATAGCGGCATTGTTTGAATTGTAATACATTTCGGTTTAGATCCAGTGAGATGCAATCTCTTTTGTTGATACCAAAACGGATAAATTGTTGAGGTCGATTTGAAGTTTATTTTTAATGGACTTGATGGATGTACGAGATGTCTTTATACTCATTAGTGATAAGATTACTGTACACTGGATACAAGTCTACGTCATTGATACAAAGAAGAAAGAGAAGACGATATAATATAGAGCCCTGAGTTTGAAGAAACCTTGAAGGTCGTTAGCATGTTAATAAACAAAGACTGGTTAACCAAATATATAGCCCATCCTTAAATGAATGATGATTGAGCAAGTTCTTCTAGCAATTAGGGGTTAAATTTAGTCAAACATTTTATTAACAATAACGTTTAACCTAATTGTACATTGTTTTATTTGACTAACGTTACTCACAAGAGACAAATCAAGTCTGATGTTGTACTCGATTAACTAAGAACTTCATGACATAATATGTACAATGTATTGATGTTGGTAATGCCTGATGAAAATGAACTAATTAATGAAAAGTTATAAAACCTAAATTGAAAGGTCATTAAGCATAAATCCTTGCTTTAACTTACTGGAATAATGACGTTTAAGTGATGCAGTCATATGACATTATTTCTGTTTTGATTGCGTCGGTACAATTTCGAGACTTACAACGTCCCATTTCTAGACAATTTCTGTTTTCGTTGCACTAAATTAAACGTCCTCCTTTTTCTATTAGTTTCAAGTGTGAGAACTGAGACAATGAAGTTTCGATTAAAATGAAGTATAACTAGCTCGGGTGTGAATTTATATGTAAACTGAACATGCCAATGGCAATCAAAAGTACTTTATCCAGCTCTGGCCTATTTAATTTTATCAAAACCAGTATGAAAAAGTGTTTGTGACGCACATTTTACAAGTGGACACACATGGGGCTCTTGTCATTACATGTCGGTATGTTTGTAGCACTGACAACAATTAACATTTATCAGGAAGATGGGTGAGGTTAAATATGGAACATATAGGCATTGTATTCAGTTGTTTTAATTATTGCAATACTGCTGTCCCATAGTTGAATGCGAACTGGTATATTGGTAGAATTTTGTTTCATCATTTTGTTTCAATAGTTCATGAGAGTCACATTACATATTATGAATAATGAATGTCTATTATATATAGTGTAAAACCTTTTCTGTAAGAACCACATTGATAATTGATTACCAATCATATTTTCACTTTCAAACATTAATAACGTTAGAAATTGTCATTACAAAATGTGTGTACTGACTATAAACCAACATGTCAATGCTATCTGCTTCCCCTGATGAACATTTCCATTTTCCTTGATCTCTGTCTCTATTAAGGGATTTAATGGTTACTTTAGCTTCACGATTCGTTACACTGTATACACGGCGACCGTCTTTGCTTTGTTGAGGTAAACAACTCGCATTGTTACAAATTGTCAAGGTGCTTTCATTCAGGAAAATATAAACTTTTTTATCCAAAGTCGACGAACACGAAATTGTAGCCATGCAATTCTTCTCGGGTAAAGTTGGACTTTTGGTTAGCGTTACTGTACCTGTAATTCAAACGAAAATACGTCTTGTTGAATGAATAAATATTATAATAGTTGTAAGGAAATATTAAAGTAGACATTTTTAAAAAAAATTCAACACACTGACACATTTTGCCTTCTTGTATGGCACATATCATATCATATACAAATCATGGATTACTCGCTGTGTGATATGATGTACATGATTAAAGTCAATTTTAATTGTTGTGGACTAGTGAGTTAAATGTACTATTTTTTTGTGTGCTCGATGTAGTGTAATGCTTAAATGTATAGTTGGATTGTTGCTGAGCAGGCCATAGCGTCTAAAGAAAGAAATAGGAACTTAATGTAATCATAGACATTTGGCATAATAATATTAGTAATGACTTGCATTCATTGGGTTAGCTGATGATTACGAATAACGATAGGATATGAAAGAAGGAACTCCTGTATAATAATAACTCACACGCTAATGATGACGTTCAAAAGTGACACCTTTATCATCCTTTGCTGATGATAAAAATTGATTACATTGCATGGGAAAAGCTAAATTTATGTGCATAATATACTTTACGGAAAGAAAGTTGGTGAAATAGTCATATATGGAAGGACCCCAAAAGAAACATGTATCAAAATGATTACATTTTCCCCTGTCTCCTTCTTTCCAAGCCTGTATGAATGAATTACCCATCAACGGATATATTTACCATAAACCAAACAGATACCTCAGCTAGGTAAAGTCAATAATATTAGTTACTTCAGTTTTATATTGGTGGTAGACCGGGTTAGTGTGATTACCCATGAAAATGATCATTACATGAAACATTTTGGGTTGCTATGGTCCTCTATGGGATTTAAGATTCCAGCAAATCTGTGCAGAGTTGTGGCCACCTCTCGCACTTAATATTTGGGTACAACACGTGGGCTAGATTGTTCCCCTTCAAGAATTAGCATAAGGGTAATAGTATGTGGTATGGCCACACGAGGAATGTAAAATTGCGACTTAATAATTGGATGTGGTAATCGTTAGAAGCAAATTAAAGTTAATGAAAATTACGGGTTGGTATGGCCAGATTTGCGAACTAAGATTACTGCAGCAATTTGGGTCAGGATCACCTGCAACAGTAAATGATATTAAAGTAAACATTTGGGTAAATATCGCTAACTATGGGAATTCATTATTACGACAAGCAGTGGGCCATGTGGCTATATAATGAAATTTAGCTCAATGGCGGAAATGTTTTTCTCCTCTGTAACTTAACATTACTCTGTCGCTATTATCCTTTTGGATGTTTAAAAGTACGGATGACACTATAACCACAATTTTGACATTACGTTTAGGACCCCTTGGACCTAATAAAACTTAAACAATAGTAGTTCATAATTCGAACGTTAATTTATGACATTATGGTGATTATGTGTTGGCGTTCTTTATTCTTTACTTCAAAAAATTATGGAGCTTATAAAAATTCTAGAATATGTATGGCACACTATGTAGCAATATTGTTATCAAAATTGGCCTATGTGGATATTGTAACAGCATAGAGAGATACAGAATATATACGACAAATGACAGGCAACAACTAGACTAAAAGTCGCTAGAATTGCATTGTTACTTGTTTAGGCTCGAATAAACAGTAACACAAGACAGAGTGAAAGCAATAAGCTTTTCAAAATATAACAAATAATTTATTTCCGTGTAATAATACTGTAAAAATGGAGAAGAAAAAGTACGAGAACTTACGGTTTCCAGAATCAAATCCAGAACTACTACAAGTTTAATCTACGTACAAAATCTTTGAAGTCATAATATTGAAATGTTCTAATGATTTCAGGTTCGATTGCAGATGAAGAATCTACAAAGGAGAGCAATGACATATGCTGTAGCTGTACCGTGTCTATTGTTCCTTATAGAAACATAATAATTAATCCTCCGGTCTTGGAAATCCAAATAAAATTTCAAGAATAGTCCTTCTTCAAGAGTTCCGTATGAATAAGTAATGTTTAGAGAACACTAATTAATCTTCCTGAGTCCAAAAAACAACATGAAGAAAAATTAACATATAACTCAAAACATCAATACTTCGATACTGTTCACAATAGAAGAAAACAACTTGACATCAATCGCTTAAAAGCCCGGACTCTGAGACCACTCTCACCCTCTCTCTGTGCATCAATATTAATACTATGCCTAAATGCAAAAGCGAGGATGACGTGATCATGTTTACATGTAACAGTCACATAGCTTCTGTATGTCTCTAATAAGAACCAATCATTTTACTCCTTGAAAAGTTGTTTACTTGACCATCAATCAAGGCCAGGAACTAAGTCAAAAATATAAATAATGTTTTATATTATTAGGTAACTAAGTAAAACGCAGGTCAAACTGAATTGTTTGGAAAATTTCAAATTCCTAGTGAACAAAATTACATTACATTGACATGTAAAGAAAATAAAAAGACTCCACATAAGGTAATAATACGGCCTTCTATAATGTTAAATTCCCACTACCATACTGACCCAAACTTTTCACTTAATGTTAATTCTCATTGATGACCATACTAACACATTTTTTCTAGTAGCGTTAAGGTCACTAAGGTTGCCAAACTGATATATATTTACATATTTCAACGTAATATTAATTCCCATTACTGGCCATAGTTCGATGTGTCCGGAAGGTGGGATGGTAGTGTATGGACGCGGTGCCTCAAAACAATAGTCTAAATATTCCGATATGTTTTCTCTGGTTGGGTGACCGTTACAAGTGATAATAGTCCGACAGGGGTTTTCCCGTTTTCTGTAGTTTGACTTGCAGAGATAATCTCCCTGCTCTCGGCTTTTCAAGGGTACGATATTCAATGATATCTGATGAGGGAATACATGTGACTGGAAAGTGTTCTTAATTCCTTGAACTTTGGCATTTCGGAGACCTCAAAATTTGACATACATGAAGGAAACAAATACATTTTCTGCATCATTAAATGCTAGAAGCTTAATATTTACAACCATGTTATAACAAGGATGACATAAAATTGTATCTACCTCACCACATGCAATGCATGCAACACTCAATGTCCAACTGGGCATTTGTCAATGCATTGGTAACAAGGAATTTTACAGGTTTCCAAATCACGCTTTTATACCATCTATTCGCTTTCTCAAACCCTTAATCTTGATATCATTTTTATGCGAAGATGTCAGTTAAAGATGAAAGGCATTTATAATTGTATTAAAAAGAGTTTATTAAGTTATTTAATATTACCAACTCAATGATGTAATATAGGTTTAGAACATAATGTCTTGCAAATTTTCAGAAAACATCCATGTCAAAAAATGATTAGATCCTGGATGAAAATTTTTCGCAAACATCACATCACTGACGTAATGATACCATTGACTGGGGTCGATTGTTCTAGTCAGTCCAGCATAGCTAGCACTAAAAAATATTGACACTCAAATTCGTTCAACCATAATTAATATTTAACACAACATTATATGGACTTTGCATAGTATTCAGATATTTTTGGTGTTTTGTTATGATTTCGCTAGTCGTTTGTTTCTTGGTGCCCTTGTAAAAGGTCTCGGTAGATTTCGAATGCGCTATTGCTGGTTTAGCATCAGCTTTGCACTGTTGTTTTTCAGTTTAATTATCATATCCATTATTGCACTGACCAATACAGTAGCAACTTAAAAGGGGTTTCGGAACCACCCCTACAGAACCAGTACATTCTGAGAAATTTTCATTTATTTCAGGCTCATTCTTTGATTCAAGTATATTCTGCCATTAGATAAGTATGAGAAGAAGAAAAAGAAAACTCAAATAATTTTTCACTTGATAACATATTGATTATTGTACTTATTTGTTAACTAAACTAGCAATAAAATTACTAGAATCTACCATCTGAATTTAAAATAAATCTTGATTATACATTTGCCTGAGGAGTATGGTCAGAGAGTCCTTTGTATTACTACTAGGGCACTTTTCTTGTTGACTGATCATACCACAGTCGTTTTTATTGTTTTTGTTCTAAACGCCTCTGTCATCTTATTTACACGATCAATCAGTTCCTTTTATTTCTAATCAAGTTCTATGATACCATTTTCATTCTTTGCTGGTCTGTCCAAAACATCATTGATACTTTTTTCAACAGAGCTAATTTAGCATTTGCGAGCAATACATTGTTTCGTAATTCAGTTACTTTTCTAATTTGTATTATGAACTTAGATACATGATCTTTTGTGTCTAACATTTATGTGAACCACTTGATGCAATTTTGTAATGACCATACGCTAGTGTGTGAACATTATCCGAACAATAACTCGTGTAACCACATGATGACAAACCGTTTGTGTGTGTAGTAATCTGGTTTTATCTCGTAATGATCTGATCGGATGGTTGTCATCTTCAAGTTTTCAAGATCACCATTAATCATTGCCCGTTCATAATCATCGTAAGTAACATTGGAATTTAGAACAGATTTTTTTAAAATACCTTTACCAATTTTGTTTTGACCCTTATTACTGGACAACAAATAATACATTTTAGATCTTAATCCAATATATTCATAAATTACTACTAAATTTGTCTCATCTTTGAACATGCCAAACACATTTTACGTATCATCATGAAACAGACTAAACTGGGTAATCTGATAACGTCTTGCTCTTTCAAACAACTTCTTGCTCTTTCTTATGTCATAGTAAATATCATTTGCCTCACGCCGATACACTAAACTATATAAGTCAATGAACAGCAATGGTGCTCTGTTAACGTATTTTCTTTTTGATCATGCTATTATGAAATTTGTACATCAACATCTTTGATAAATCAAAGAACAGCAGCGCAAACAACCATTAGCTTGTCAGGAACTATTTTTATAAAAGTTGTATTGCTACAAGGTTCTCAAAACTATTTTCCTACTCACGAACGAATCACTCGACACCAATTTATTTCTTCGTTAACTGTTGTTTACTATCATGTAACAAGCTGCAGATGAATGATGATAAAACGGATGCTATTCTGATCACAACACAAAGACTTTCTCATTCACATCCTGTACCTCAGACAATAAATATCAACAACACAAACATTAAATTCTCACAGTCAATACGGAACTTAGGCGTTACTCTAGACAGTACTCTCACATTGCACCAACATGTCATGAACATATGCAAAGCTGCATATCTTGAACTGAGACGCATCAGTTCCATTCGTAAATATCTTTCTGTTGATGCCACTAAAACACTTGTGTGTTCCTTAGTACTTTCAAGACTGGACTATTGTAACTCAATTCTGTCTGGTTCGTCACAATATTTACTCCAGAAACTTCAAAAAGTTAAAAACACAGCTGCACGGATCATCTTTAGAGTACCTCGATCCGAGCACACCTCACCACTGCTCAATACCCTACATTGGCTATCAATTCGATACAGAATCAAACAAAAAATTTGTTCTCTGTGCTATCAGTGAGGTAGAAAATCACTTGATTGAGTTTGCAAAGAAAGCTGAAAAGGTGATTGAAATAATTGATGAAGTTGAAAAGACACGTGATAGCCCAGCAATGTTGGAGAAAATCGTCACTAATATTTTTGAGCAAGTACAAAAATGATCAAAACGACAGGGGAAATCAATGAAGCAACAGTCGACAATCTTGATTATGATGTCATCAGCTTCAATGAAAACATTACCCACCTGATGAGAATGATTATTAACCTATTTTGTTGAGAAAGAAAACGAACCTGTTGTTGTTGATAAACTAAATGAATCTGTGTTTGACTACAACGAATAGTTGCTATAACCATAAAAAAAGATTGCTACAAAATCAATCGACCTAAAAGGTGACATAGTAGCAAATTCAAAATGATTTATTCCTTACTTCTCAAACACATTTAGAATCGATCAGAGTTTCAATTTTAATGGCGATTTGATAAACAACTTTAGTTTTAGCTTAGCAAACAAAACTAGCAAAAATCAACCAGTTTTATTTGTTTTCAGTTGTGACAAATACAAAAAAAATACTTTTTAGTGATTTTCATTCCTATAAATTCGCAGAATATGCTTGAATAATAGACTGAATCAAAATTACTGAAAAGTTCTAAAATTATACTTGATCTTAGGGGTTGGGTCTTTAAACCCCCTTTGAACAACAACTAATATGACCTTATTCGTCCAGTGATGATGGAAAGATTGAAAGCCTGTTATTTGATGTGTGCTTGGCAACTTATATCTACCTATCAATGTTTGATATCAAAATGTTCGAGTTCAAACTTCCTTGTCTTTCTTATTATTTTGGATATTAAAGTCATAAAGGATATAAAGTGCTACTCATGATGCAATGTACAAACAGTTTTCAATTCCAAACGTTCGGATCATACAAAAAATTATACCAATACCTGAATTGCCAGCTAAAGTCTCGTGCTATGTCAATCATGCATAATACGCGATTTAACATATGTGCAACTTCTTACTTTGCAAGGTGTAAAAGTAGGCTTCTTATGGTATATTAGCATATTTAAAGCTTGTATGCCCTGAAATGGAATATTTAATTCGGAATAACATACGTTCCTGTTTTATATGTTGCCCTTGTATTCTAGGAAATAACTTAGTTATTGAATTTCATCAAGCTTGTTGCTTATCACTCTTTTCTGTTACTCATTTTAAGAGTAATGCCTCGTAACATGTTTGACTGTTTTTCTTTCTATTGTCCATATTATAAAATTAATATTGATATTTTTGTAATAACAAAATATTACATTGAAATTGATGTCCAACGCATATGGAAAATTGTTTTGAAACAAAAGTAACTGAATAGTATAATGAGGCACCAAGTGATTTAAAGGAACGGCCAGCTTCACAAGGATAACAAATAAATACTGGAATGTTCTGTTTTCTTTTTCATTATAGCTCTGTCCTTGCTTGGCGAAGAATATATATTTTATTACATTTGATTATAGCTCTTTTGGTTTTCTGTTCTTTGCAATAGCATAAGGTGACATCGTAGACAATAACTTTAATCAAACCGTGCTTTACAAAATCAGCACGTAATAAGTAAATATGAAACATAGGTCGCATAATATAAGAAGAGGGCCGCATCCCTTACACGCACTCACGACATAATAGGCAAATACTCATCAGGTGTGAGCAAACTTTCGCTTCGCGCATATGCGCTGACTACAAATTGGAATACATACACAAACATGAATAATTTTTAAATATATTTTGTAATAAATAATGACAAAGATAGCAACTGTTTACAACAACGAAGTTATATAAACGTTATTGTTTACCCGATGAAACTTGCATTGCTGTAAGAAGTAAAGCAGTGTCCAACCAAGAGGAAACTATAAAATTTCTTCTAGGTCTCCTGAAAGAAAAAAGAAATACATAGTCTTAGGCTTTCATAACTAATTATACTAATGAAAGAGAGAAAGGTTATTTATTGCAGCTAAAACGTCCAAAGTTTTCTGTGAGCATTACGTTCAACAAAAGAATCAGTTGGGGATGTTTACAGAAACATCACAGTCATTTCTTAAGGTGAATGAAATGGTTTTATGGATGAAACCGTAGGATAAAATGAGGAAACATGTGAACATTAAAAGCTTTAGAGTTTTATGAAGTCGACGAAATTATGAGTATAATAATTAGTGTGCATGTGTGTGATTTGGATTTGCAACGTAGCTTTAACAATGTCTCAGTCATGTCGCTATGATGTATGCAGTGTGGCAGTTTATAGTGAGGTCTAGCACTATGGCATCATGCCACAGACATGTAGCGTAATGTTCGACCCAGTTACATTATCCTGACACCAGGCCGACCAGTTCTAACAAGAACCTCTTAATACTAAACGCCAAGCGAGACAGCTGTTGGAACCATTTTTAAGTTTTTGTATGACTCGGTCTGGGATAAAACCGACGACCCACTGCATCCGAGGCTGACGCTCTAACTACTAGGCCACTGGAACGATGTTATAATTAGTGAACAAAGTAGATAAATGTCAGCATTAAATCGATTAGGAAAGCTACAATGACTTAACAAATGAAATGAAACAGCGTGAAAACATTGTATGACTTATAACAGCACGAAACTAAAAGAGCTCGTTTAAAGTAAATATTTAGTTTTATTCTTCTTTGCATAAAGAAAGCACCGATGATAAACTTTCGATTAAATACAGATTAGTGGACTTTGGTTACCTTCGCCGCAGAGAAATGTCCCGCAATTGTTAATTAATTTAACGTAGCTGTCTCTAGAGTCATTCAAACATTTGTTCGTAAAATGGTTATGGTGAGGGATAAAATGGCATTTATTTGTGTAATTATATCTCTATCATTTATACATCCAACATTTGTCGCACTTAATTTGAATCGGAAACGTTTTGTACCTGCTTGAAGACCCTCAAACGATGTATGTTCTCTTGACGACGTAACAATTTCCGACATCTCAAATCAGATTGAAATGTGGTTGATGAGATAGAAGAAAGCGACAAACACAAAACCACCCACACACATGTATCCGTGCAACAGGGTTCAAATACATAATTTCAAAAGAGCAAATCGAGCTTCTACCCAGTGATACCAAGAAATTGACAAAGCAGGGTTTGTTTCATTTTTATTTTTTTTTGTTTTGTAGTTTTTGAAATTTAACTGTTTGATTGTTCATTCGTTTTTTTATACTTGGGACAACATATCGTCGTAAGAATCTTTGTAAGACATGACAATTTGAAATTGAGAAAGTACAGAAGGAGTATTGAGTATCATGTATTGTCAGCATGATAACGACACGGTGTGTACCATAGAGTTGTAATCTGAACCCTCCATACTTGTCAGTGTAATTTCAAATGATAATGCAAGTTCTCTACAACGCTTGCATAGCTTCTGTCCTCAAACAGACATTTTTTAAGACATATCCATGTGAAATCCTCCTCGCGGAATATAATATATAATATAATTATTTGATTCTGAGACAAATCCGATCCCCTTTCACCCCAAAAATTCTTGAAAGCTTAAATATTAACGTTGTGAACTGGATATTCACATTTCATCCGATGACAATAATTTGATTAATGAAAGCAAATCAAAGAAACTGATAAATTGACCCTAATATCTTGACTGTTTACCTTATTTTACAAACTTGATCGCTGATATTTAATTTCACAAGAAACAAATCACTTTATAGAAATTTCATCCAACTGCTAACCTAAATATGTGAAACGTAACTATTTTACAAAATTGTGAGTGTTAGTGGTCTCGTTGTGTTTTATTAAGTTTTAAAACTACCGAGCCGGAGAATAATTTATAAAAAGAAAGACTCGAGCCATCTATCCCCTGGACTTCATGTGGGGTCGCTCGTCTTTTCATTTTTACGACTCCTCTGGGCACTGGTCTAGAAAATCTTTTGACCCAGTGTACTTCTAAAATACATGGAACGAAGTGAACACATTTGGGAATGTAAAACTTAGGAAAAACTAAACATTGCGAAATACCAGAGAACGTAACTTCAAAAAAGATAAATGATCATTGCAAAGATAAAATATGTAAACAGCTTTGTAAAAGAATCGCAAGAATGCCAAAGAGCCAAAAGCAGCAAATATTTACAATATGATGTGTTTTGCTGCTAAGGAATATTGTTAGTGATATTGGTAGTTGTTATAGGATTGGTCAAAACTGCTTAGGACATCAGGAATATTCTTGAATGTGGCTCCTTCTTATTACTTGGATGGAAGTTAGAACATACAGTACCAGATTACTGGTGTAGTGTTTGCTTTGGGAGTAAGTACCTTACAATTTTTAAATACACAGAAACGAAACAGTGGTAGGAACTATTTAGCTATATTCCAAGGATTCAAATAAAGTATATCCATTCCAAGGATTGATTTTATTTAGTTAAAATTGGATTGTAAGTACTATCTATAAACAACTGTGAACGGAGAGTCTACGTAAGCATGGCAGTTTTCGGTTGATTAAAGAAAAAACAAACTTTATACATCATTGCATAGACTGTTTAGAGCAGCTGATAATTGCAATGATTGAAATAATCGAAAAGACTATATCCTACAACATGTATATAACAGATAACAACGAAACCAAAACTTTATAACATTGATTGTTCATGTTATCTGGAAATGTACGTTAAAGTGTCAAAACAGTTTCAGTTAGTGTGATATCTGTAAACACGTCTATTGATTGGATCAAGCTGATTTGGATTAGCTAAAAACCTGTTTCAATCGATTTAACACGGACTGCGAATAATATAATGACAATACTCTACTCTGTAAATAGGCGTACTATTTAAAGACGCATTTTACGGTGGTTTTATCACGAATAATATTACCTGTCGATATAGCAAAGTAGATGTACTTTCAATTGACAAAAGATAAAAATTGAAGATGTGTCTTTAATATATCTCAGTCGAATTGATTTGTTTGGCGTAGCTCACCCAATAAGTTCCTGATCCATATTAAGTAAAGGATAGCAATATATTCAACACAATATGGTGATCTTAGTTTTCAATTCAAAAAGCAAGTTTAAAAAGACAATCATTAGGCCAAACATGAAGCAATGGCATAAACTTTAATCAAATGTTTACCGCACATTTAGCAGATATAATAGAGAAATTTGATGTGGCTAAAAAGGGTTTGTGCTAAAACGTGTTTGTCGCTCATATACGTTAGAGACCAGACAAAATTAATGTCATAGATAGAATAACGTCTAGAGAACATTTTAATAGCAAATGAACAGAAACGTATTAGAATATTGGAATAGTAATATATTCACATAACTGCACAAATACATAGGTCATTACAAGCTCTGTATTTCAGACACTCAAGATTTGTTTACCAGGAAAGCAAATAAGCTATCGACAAAAACAAAATGTAAAAGATTATGAACTTTCGGGATGGATATGATGCGGTATCATCAATTATTATAGAGAAAATAGATGAATACTAAAATAAGACAAGTCAACTTGTATGGAGCTGAAATATCAGTTTCACTAAACATAGAATACTAACTACACTCCGAAGGGTCAATATAAACTTGCTAATTAATAAAATTAAACAGTAATATATTCATGTAACTCACTATTCTGTGAATCACTTGCTTACACAAAAGGAAAAACACTGGCGTGTGTTGTCTGGTTTTATTGTCCATAAAGAATTTTGGATAGGAATACTGTTTGCATTACTCGTTGCAGTCCTATTGCGTATTGGATGAATGATATGTTCAGTATCACAAAAAACATCAAATAGTGTCTTTAGCTTATTTTGTTATTAAAACACAAACAAACATAATTTATTGATGAAACCATCTATCAGAATTACAGTTTTTGTGTTAAATATTTTCTTGTATAATCAGTTGTGTACTTGTAATATTTTCAGAACAATATACTAATTCAAGCACATCTTACAAAACTCTTTGTATAGCGTATTTGGTTCTTTCCAGGACTAAAATACGTTCGTGTCTGTTTGTTTATATTCTGTTATTCTTATTTACCATATACATTTAGCAAGCATGTCAATCAGAAAACTTCATAACAGGTTACTCGACCATCATAATGTTACCCTATCCAACAAGTAGAACGTGTAACATAGTGCTCCTCACCTCCTTATTCTACCGCTGCGAGACCGGGACTTATACCGCATATATATCAAGCAGCTGGAAATATTATCTTTGCGGGCTGTCGGCTCAATCATTGGGATTCGACGGCACGATAAGGTTACCAACCTCAAATAGTAGCCAAAGCCGATCCCAAGTTCGATTATCAAGCCATGTTATCAGAATGGATGGCAGTCACTTGATGAAACAGATCTTCTTTGCCGAACAGGTGCGTGGCCTGAAGAAACCACGGCCGACCATACAATCACTGCAAAGACTCTGTGAAAGTCAACATATAGTGGTGTGGTCTCAAACCATCTGAGATAACAAGAATAAAATGGGACTAAATTTGCTGGCGTGCCATTACCCGCAAAACGTCTACTGACCTTGACAATGACAGCTGGAGCCAAAAGGAAGTGGCTCAGGAACGCTACCGCAGATGAGCCTCTGTCACTGTAATTATAATTGACTTCCAATGTCCCATCTGTCATTGAATATGCAAGTTAATCCTGGGACTGAAAAGCCATCTCCGTGCCCAAAGGTCATTTCATAGAATCCGTCCTCTTCGGATTCGGAGGAACGACAAACATACGGATTCATATACATTGATATATTAAATTGGTTTTCATAATCTACATAATCTTTCAAATTCATTGAACATTTATCAATCGATTCTTTATATTCGTTTTGGATGTATTTTGCGGTATTTACTAATTATAATTAGGTGGTTTTAAAATAATTTATATTGCATGTCGGGCTTTTCTCTTATATTAACACAGGTCTATTTATTTTTTTAGTAAATTTAGTAAATCGATGTATGACTAGCTTGTTACAGGCCTAGACCTCTGAGCATGTACAAGTATTGGATCATATTAGCAAGTCAAGGAATATCGACCTTTTCAGTTTCATTTACAATCATTTTCCTTCTATTTGAGGCGTGAGTTGAGGTATCTTCCGTCAGATTCCCTAGTTTTGTATGAAGTAAAGCCTATATCATTTACAAAGTACTATTTGATAAAACATTATTTGGTGAGTGATTTTTCGTCATTATTAAATTTGTTCGCAATTTATGTTACGTGACAGAACATTGAGCATCTTCTATAGATTTTGCAAAATCACTTTTTTGTGTTGTTGTTTGGTACTCCATCATTTATTCAACTCCTCCAAGGCAATATGAACCTTCTTTACATCACTTGTACTAATATTTCGACGGTGCATTTCAGCAATAGGCTTAACTTGACAAACACATAACAGACAATTGGTTAGGGTTAGGGTTATTCTATACAAAATGTTTCTCTGTAAGTATAACAACATTATGAACTGTACTTTAAGACTGTTGGGAGTGCACCTTGCTCTTATTATGTCAGTGAGCCATTTACTACCGGATCCCAACAATTAAGAGTTATTTTAAAATCCTTTAATTTTTACAATACACCTCATTTGCCATTCTTATTTCTTTTTTCTTCACATTTTAAAATTTATCATTCTTAAATACACGATCTTGCTTGTATTATAAAGACAGCATCTCCACGTACAATAGTTATATATATATATATATATATATATATATATATATATATATATATATATATATATATATATATATATAACAATTTTACCGTTTCATTTTCGTGAAAAAAATATTTCTGCATTCTAGCCTAAAGAGTTCGATTATATTTCTTCTATGAGTTCGTGATTGATTTTCGGAAAATAATCATCATTTTCATGTACAACATGTCTTTAACCTTTATATCATGAAATTCCTTTCCTTCACTGAGCGGTTATTTTTCGTGGTTTAACTCTCTTAGCCTACGCTCATTTAAGAGTTTAACACTGTTTTTTCTGCGTTCATCGTGATATAAACTGTCAGTTGCCGACTCACACAGCATATAACGCCCGAAGTGCGTTATGTAAGCTGTGTGAGTAGTCAACTGACAGTTTATACCACGATGAACGCAGAAAAAACAACGTTAATAATTTTCTCGGGTTTCTGTTACGTAGCTATTTATAGCTCTTGGGATTATCCTTCTTGTAAGTCCGTCATCCAATGAAATCCACGGAAGGAATTTGAACATTTTGAATATTTTATTATAATGAACACGTGTATTTAAAGTTGAAGCTCAATATTTAAAGTCACGATCTCATGGCTATAAGGATGTGTGCTTATTTTAGATTGACCTAATGTGATTTGGCATATTCAACACTGTTATGACAAGTGAGTAATCTGATTTCGTTCTTCAAAACCTATTTTCGTGTTATAAACAGGCTGTACTATTACATGGTTCATAACCAGATTCCTCTCATAAAATTTGTGACATCAGTATAGAAAGTGAACAGACTAACACACAAAATGACAGATTTAAAAACAGTAAGACAATTTAATTTGTGAAATTTGTGTTTATTGTTGACACACCTTTTGAATTATACTGAATAGTGCAATAATAATGACAATACAGCATAATAATTTTACTTGAAAATTTACTTGAAAATAACATACTTGCAATTCAAGTAGCTGGTAGAGAAAAGTAATGAAAAACTGTATGACACATTTATTTACTATTTTATAAAAGCAAATAACATCTTAGTATTGATAGTTTACATGGACACTTTACTTGAAAATCACATACATGCAATCCAAGTAGCTGTTAGAGAAAAGTAATGAAAAACTGTATGACACATTAATGTATTTACTACTTTAAAAAAGCAAAATAACATGTTAGTAAGGATAGTTTACATTGGCAATTTACTTGAAAATCACATATTTCCTTAATTTGTTTGCACTTACTTGTTTCAGTTTGAACTAAACTGGAAGGTTCAGTTATTGAAATGACAGGTGGATTATGTAACGAAACCTGTCATAGAGTTCATTGTATGATGTGATAGTGCTTGTAGGGGATTTTGAACAGATTCAGTAATATTTACTTGATTTGTACTACTTGGGTTTCTATGGGATTTTTTAACATTTTCTTGAGTCGTACTACTCGAGTTTGTTGGGGTCATTTGAACATTTACAGTTGCATGAGATAGTACTGCAGAAGAGTGCTACATTTGCATATACATTTGAAAGAATGTTACTCATTTGTTGTTTATGTTGAGTGCTGGGCCTTGTGTATTGTTTCAAGGATAGATCATTCGAGTGATCAGACAGAGACATAATGTGCCTAGCAAGAAGGTTGGCGTCTGTCATTGCATTAAAAGCTGTGGCACGAAGAGAGTGAGCAGTATATCTTGCAGATATATGGGCATTTTTGCATATGTCTGGCATAAAACTGCCAAATTGTCTGTGTCCAACAAATCTTGTTGTGTACCATGTTTGACAAAATTGGGGATTTTCAAAAGCATTTTTATCAATGTGACAAAAGAGTGATTCAGCTCTTGGATTAATGCGTATGAGGTTGTATTTTACTGACCTGACTGGGCAGTTTTGACCACCAGTTGCATACATTCTTTTGTCAGAATTTTCCTCCTTAGCATTTAAGACTCCCTGATGATTTTTTTGCATAGTCTGATGGGTCAAAATGACATATTCAGCCCCAGTTTCATCAAATCTGATTTCAAGACTGGAAGGTGTCAGTTGGTTGTGGAATTCTAATCCACGTGTAACATAGTGGATGGAGAGGTATAACCATACCCTGTATCTAAGTGGGATATGATTATCTTGCATCAGGTATTGATTGATCGCATACATGTCTGATGGAGGAATAATTGGTTTGTGTTGTGTTGATCATGATAAGCAAGTATTTGTGTCTAGTTTTAATTTTCCATTTAACATGTTATTTGCTTTTTTTAAACTCAGGGTCTGTAACAATATTAATGGAACGACCACATTCAACCTGGCCCAAATTTGCAGACTCAACTGTCATCAGATCTACCTCCATATTCATCTCTTTGCACCATTCTGAAATTCATGCTTTTGTGCTTGGTAATAACTATTTTTAACATTTAAAATATTTAGATCTTTGGGATGAATCATTCATGCATATTTCCTTAATTTGTATATATGCAACAAATATTTTACATTTTTTAAGATTTCACAAATATTAGTTTAAAGATAAACTACATTTTATTCACTTCAAAGTAATTTAAATATTATTTTTATTTTAAAAAAAACGGCCGGAATGATGTTATTGGTTTTTCATTGTAGCATAAAAATAAACATTTGTATTGCTTTTTAAAAATCTATAATTTAAGAAAATAATAGAGTTAGAGCAATTTCAGTATCAAGCAATATTATTTAAGCTTACATTAATGAACAGTCCAGTATACTGGTTATTGTTATTATTATAGTTAATTTATTATAATTATTGAATAAATGAATAAATCTACCTGTGAAGGTGTTGTAGCCCCATTTAGTGTTTTTCTTTGTAGATTTAGAGTACCGCTGTTCTTAAATATTTACGGGATCTTCTTCGTTTAGTGATTCGAATCGTTTTGGTTTGTGGTCATCCTGTTGATCTACTGGGAATGATGTTAAACTAAATGTTTAATTGGTTTGTAATTCTTCTTCCAATTCAGAAGGCTCGTCAAATATCGATGGATCAAAATTTTCAACATCATCATGCGTGAAATCAGTTTGATAAGGCAAAGTTATCCAAAAATCTCTAAACTCTGACATTTTAGTTTCAACGTTGGATAGCAACAATACCGGTGACTTTGACCTAGCGCACTTTAAATATTTTTTATCCATACTTTTCTTCACAAATTTCATCAAACAATGAATGATTGTATTCATAAAAGATGAGAAATATATTTTGCTTTAATCTTTCAAACTAAATTTATTCAATTATTGTTTAAAAAAATTGTAAAAATGGTTATTTTCCTTTAATGTTTACTTCGTGGCTGCCGTCACTAGCAGTGTTTATCTTCTGCTGTACACGTGACTCTATTTATAGACGTAGGTATTTTTAGAAAAGTAGTTCTCCTAACAGTTCATACTGAAATGAACGCAATTAATTTTGATCACGTGGCAACATTCTGACCAATCGAAACATTACTTTCCTCTACCAGCTACTTCGATTGCAATTATATTGGAAATCAGCCTATTAGTGTCAGAATATATATATATATATATATATATATATATATATATATATATATATATATATATATATATATGTCGAATATAGAGAATTGCTTTTCAATCAATCAACTATATTCGCATGGAACTATACATCAGAGTGATTACTATTAACCCTTTTCCAAGAAAATCTCCTTCTTTTCTTTGAGTAATGTGCAAGTATACTCTGTTTTTATCTAACCACTAATTTCGGAATATTGCATAATTCTTAAAGATTTGTCTTTGATCTTTTCTTCAGGATTGCTTAATTTGTCAACAAAACTAATTAATAATGCAAAACCACCTGGCTAATTTGGTTGGCAGCAGAGATGTCAAGATGTGTCAAATTTCACACAAATCGATCACTTCAAAGATTTCCATACTAATATTTTAAACGTAGATCAAAGATAAAATGGGCAGTTTGCACATATGGCGTACGTCTTTGTCTGCATTAAAATGATCATTTGTACATGCTTCAAGACGGCTATGAATACGTTGGGACATACATGTTCATGAATCACGGGCATCTATAGTAATGGTAAGTCCTGCTGAGTATAACAATGAATCCAATCCATTCTTCTCTGATTAGAAACCAAACAGTCAATATCACCTTAACTTTGCTTAGAATATATAGCACAGCTACCTCCATAGACAACACTGCATGAGCGGACCTTCCAGAATGAAAACATTATATATGTTTATGCATGTTTTCCTTCTTCAAAAGAACCTCAAGGGAATATTGGAATTGGCTTCAAAATATGCCCCTACATTATGAATTTGTTTACTTTTCTCTGAACAAAATATTACAAAATAAAAAAATTATCTCGGCTTATAAAGAGACTTTGTTCAAGTCAAGTATTTAATACAGTGAGCCATTCTGCTAAATAACGTATTTCGCGTAATTGATCACAAGAAAAACAGGATATACCGGCACCAATATCGTGAAATCACAATGTGCTTGTGGCTGTCACAGCTTTTACGATTCTCAGGTCTAAAACTAACTAACAGAAAAAGCTAAAGATTACAACTAACTTACAGTATTGTGAATTAAATTCCAAATAATCATATAATAAGTCAAACAGTATAGAATATTACGTATGAATCCCAGTTGCGTTCTAAATGAAGTAAAATCTATTTTACTGTAGTGTAAGTAGCATTGAATAATGCTCGAATGCTATAAGTCTAGATGTGTCACAATGATATAATCCAAAGCTTCTTAAAATGAGTTCGCAGTAATTTCAAAATATTTACTCACAACGTTTATGATTACTTTGTGAGTCCAATGAATAATTTAAATAAATAAATCGTCTCAAATAATAACTGAAGAAAATTAAATGATTTACTATACTACAGATGTTTAACATTGGAACAATAATATTGTTATTTTCTACTTTATTGATAAAGAAACTACGTCACATGTTCAAATATTCACTACAAATCTTCCATTTCAGCAACAAGGTCATGTCCTTTAACTGCCAAAAATCGTACATCAGGTGAGCCTAAAATTTCCTTGGCTAAATCAATGATTTGATCTCAGATCTATTACATTCGTCAACAGCATTATATTTACATCATCCAGTATCAAAAGGGCAGAAAACCATGTTTACTGAGACGAAATATCCTCATCCCAAAGTACAGAGGATGTTAACGTTTATAGAAAACATATAGGCCTACCAATACTGA
Source organism: Unio pictorum (assembly GCA_030141615.1). Classification (NCBI taxonomy): domain Eukaryota; kingdom Metazoa; phylum Mollusca; class Bivalvia; order Unionida; family Unionidae; genus Unio; species Unio pictorum. Next base: position 1,394,437 of record JARLTB010000209.1, read on the forward strand.
ACAAATAGAAACACAGTCATGTTATTATTCGTGTTGCTAATGTTATTTACAGGCACTTTAGAGTCTCAAAGATGACGATTTACATCGTGCATGATGTGTAGTAGTAGCATTTTTAATAGTCGTAGTAATCATAGTAGTGGTACTTATATTCAAGCAGGATGTCCTTTGAATAAATGATTTTCAGCTGTCAATGCTATGATATTTATGATTTTCTGTTGTTATAATCTGTAAGTGTATAAAGTTAGGAAGTTATCATTTAATGAAAAAAAGAAAGTATGCCATTGCAATAAATATGCAGTATCTAGATAAATACATTTAACAAACTTGTTTGAGTTTATTTTTATTTTTGCTGGTTAACGGGTAGGAATGATACCATTTTTCTTTTAAATTAACAAACTATAAATCAATTCAGTAACTTTAGATTCCATTCTGACCTTGGGACATGTTTCCCACTGGAAACAAAATGTGCAATTTCTCATTTCAGTAATTGCTAGAAATCATTGATTTAGAAGGCAATTATGAATTATGTCAGTCCAAAACCAGTTTTTGTTGATTTGGAGGAATTATTAGAGAAATGAGATAAAACATGACGTCTTAATTCTTTTTAGCATAAACAAACAAGTATACATATATCAGAATATATAACGATGGAATAATAATTGCTTGACAACACTGGTTCCACCACAATAACTTTCTGATGCAAAGATATTTGGTCATTCTACTCTAGTTACCTTGAATACCATATCCATAATAATGTTCCACTTTAGGGACATAAAAAAATGATCTGGAAATGATTGAGGCTCATATAATTGCTGGTGTTGTAGCGAAGAAGAAATGCAAATAATATTTTTAATTAAAATATCATAAATCAGTTTCTTGACTTCAATCGCTACTGTGAACATGGTTCCCACTGTTTGGAAATGATTTCTAATTTCAGTAATTGTTAGAAACACCATTAATGTAGTAAGGAAGTTTATAATTTTATGTCAGTCTAAAACCAATTATTCTTCATTTGGAAGAGTGCATAGGAAAATATTTAAACTTTAGGATGAAAAATTGAATATGACAGTTATTCTATCTAATTGTGAAAGAATAACCACTTCACGACAATGATTCAAATAACATTATTATATTATGATGCAGCCATAAATAGCTACCCTTGTATAGTTCCATTTTAGATGGATAGCATATTGATAAAAATGTTACCTTGCATGACAAAAAATGAAATGATTTTAAAACTGTGTGATGCTTGCTGTATCGTTTTGAAAACTGCTAATTTGATTTCAGACTCGTGAATTAACAGCTGTTGCTAATATGGATATTAATTCTTAAAATGAAAAGAGAAAAAAAGAAGGAAACACGGAAGTTTTGGGGAATTCCAATATGGTGCGACAATAATGCTATACCAGTTGATGTATTGAATCGTGCGTTGTTCAGTCTCTATATCATGCAAATGACACAGTTGTTCAAATCAGATTTATATGACTGCAGACGATCCTTTGTTGTTTGCCCAGTTAATGCTTTAGTTTAAAAGAATTAATATTATCACTATATAAAGAAAGACCCGTTAAGAAAATTTAATGAAAAATACGCTGGTTCTAATTGTTATTTCCATCTGAAATTGACAGATTTATTCAAAGATTACATTACACTGTAATAGTGAGTGAATTAAAAGTAGCAAATGGTTTCCTGACGGAAATGAAGAAAACTTCCTGTTATTTATGTATAAAATTAACAATATAATGTACTTATCCTATTATTTAAAGCATGCTTTTGCAAAGAAATTGCGCAACGTAAAAATACACTTCCGTTTAATGTATACTCCACGTAGCCTTTGTTTACGTATAGTTCCACATGCTCCAAATGAATAAATAACATTGTTTTTAAAATATCTGAATAGTTGTTATTCCCGGAATTGTGTTAATATAATAATGATGGAAATAATATAACGCACTCTAGAAATGCTTGTCTAATTGCTAACGAGTAGATGTATACAGAGACAACAACCGTGCAACAAGGAAAACAAGACACACAAACAGCAAAATTCAAGAATTGTTTAGTGATTAACACAAACGTGATCACACGTTAACGTGAGGACCCAAAACGTTTCGAAAACATTTATCAATCGGTGTAAATACCTTGTTTGAGCAAGCCTGCGCTCAGATTTTATTTCTAGTAGCAAGCAGCTCAAATGTAGTATATTTTCTTAAATTCCCCATGCAAGCCCATGTTCAAAGGTATTTAGGTATGAAAAAAAATTATATTCATGTTTAATGCAAAAGAGTGTCATTTATACATCGAATAATGCTATGAGAAACAGAGTTGTGATATTTACAAGAATTTGTTTTTCCCATATAAACGAGGGCAGAAAATAGTCCTTCACATTTACTTGGGTACATGAAATTTGAATTTCCTATGGTACAATGATTTTGTTAATCTGTCCGTACATACTTATCCAACGTGTTATAGAATCCGATCATAAGGTGTGTTAGAACCACTAATGTGGCCTAGTGGTTAGAGCGTCCGCCTCGGAAGCGGTAGATCGTGGGTTCGATCTACGACCGACTCATACCAAAGACTTACAAAAATGGTACTAACAGCTGTCCCACATTAACAGATTAGTGTTAGGACTGGTCGCCCTGGTGTCAGGATAATGTGACTGGGTGGGACATCATAGTAAATGTCTGCGGTATGATGCCCCAGTACTGGACATCACTATATACTGTCGCACTGCAGACATCGTAGTGATATGACTGAAACTTTCTTAAAGCTACGTTATAAATACAGATACAGATGCAGTATCTTCAGAATGAAATAAGGCAGGTAATGTGAGTGAATAACATACCTGAAATACTCTTTAAGCATTTTCAACTTTCTATTACAGCAGAACTTTCAAAATGATCCGTTCGAAATTCCTTGAAAAATAAACGAAAGGTAGTCGATCAGATACATAACATCACTGTTGATTAAATTTGTTTTAGTTAAACATTGTATATGCTAATTTACCTAAAACGGGTCGGCAAGAATATATCACAGCATACCATACATTCAAATTGGTACACATTAATTTAAAGGCAGGAACAATATAGAAAAGAATAAAAGAACAATAACAAATAAGATATATGATATTTAATGAATAACTGTTCAGAAAATAATACGTATATATATATATATATATATATATATATATATATATATATATATATATATATATTAAGGCACATAGAGAATTAAATAGCATTTAGTATGTAATGCATCAACTTTCAACTGGTCACATCTGGGGGAAAAATTCATTTTATATTTGGAATGTAAAGATTATCAATCAGGTGTCATCCGGATATTTGTAAGATCGTTAAATAGGTTTCTGATTCTAGACAGAATAATAGAGAATATGACTATTATCCAAAAGATAATACGAAGGAAAGCGGTTCCTTTGTAAGGAAATATATTTTAAGAGATCGCTTTCCTTTTTTGACATTTTCTTGCAGAGTTAAGGTAAAAATATATTTTGCTACTTCATGACTGGCATTTAATTTAGTTGTTTCTTTTGTTGGCTTTACGCCAGTTTTCAGGACATGGTAGCCAGCATAATTGGTAGAGAGAGGATTTAGAAATCCTTCGAATGGAACCACCAACCCACGGGAATCTACTTGCAAGCTTTCACGAGCACGAGTCTCTGACTCACTAGCGCCATAGATCACTGTACGACCAGCTGGCTCGGCATTTAATCACTATAAGTTTTGTGGATTAAATAAATATATCTTGACGTTTTTGTTCTATCAAAAAGAGGAAGAAGTAGATTATGTGGGAATTTTGTTGAAAGAAGTCATGTTCGAAAAAACGTCACCCATATCCTTTAAGTTTAGTTATCCTAATGTCCTTAGCAACCCATGGTCAATAGGGATCATAATGAGGTATGTTCTAGTCGGTATCAATTTAAACTACATGACAGCTTGCACTGCTACGGTCTAACAAAATGACAGTTTCTGCTTTCCCTCTTCCAGTCACATAATGTTTTTCACACTGTTTACATGTATGCAGTATTTTCTCAGTTTCCTTAAATTAAACCTACCGTACTTTCCAAGATAAGCAAGATATTTTATATCTTCGCTTTCATTTCAATGTACTGTCCTAGGAAGAGTCTGGTTTAGAAAAATTATTAATAATGCAATTCAATTCCATTACGTATTCTCATCAGCTAATATATGCTCATATAGTACATAAGGCAAATACTGAAAGTTTATCAAATAGTATACATACAACTTTAAACACAAACTGAAAAGAGGTAATCTAATTCATGCGCAATAAGATTATTGTTATGGTTTTTAACGTATTTGTACGTAGCGTAGTTGACCTCTGCAATAGACTTGAATCAAAGTTTTCTCCCAGAAGAGTAATGAAATCCATCTTGTTTATTTAAGACAAAGACTTTTATTGCCCACGTGTAATACAAACCTAACATTCACTTTTGTCAGACCCCTATGACAATATAAAATTGTAAAATTGTTCAAACTAAGAACCTCCCAATCTATAAATGTGCATCGTAACTAAACGTTACTGTTTTTAAGCTGTACATATGATTTATTAAGGCTTTGCAATACAAAAAATGTCAAAAATCTAACATCAACAACAAAACACAGTTTCTTAAGAGGAATCGATACTCGACGGATATCTTTGCTTGTAAAATAATTGCCCCAATGGCCAGTATTAATTAAGAGTTATTTAGTACTAGAATTATGGTATGGGTAGAAGTTTAGCAGTAACGAGTGCTTCAGAAAAATAAGTACACTGCTATTAATTGCAATTATGCTAGTGTCACAGCAGAATAAACTTCTAATAGAACATGTATATAAGATGTACGCATATTTAGCATCTACGTGTTAATATTAATTACCTCATGAAATACGATGTGGCTTGTTAAAATGTCACAGGGTCATATACTTATTCATACTGCTGCGGCTAAGACTTGTATCCATCGAATTCCCTTGTGCATGAAAACTTTTTTCTCATCGACTTGGGAATGAATTCCAACATAAATTATTTCAAATAACTTCCAATGTAAGTGAGCACTTTCATTCGAAATCCGTACAATGCCTTCTGAAATCCACAAAAGAGTGCACTCGTTTTATTAACCAACGGCAAGTGTATGAGGCAGCTGTAGGAAACGCGATATTAGGTCTTAATCGAATGCCCAATCTACACTGTTTAGTTAACGAGATTAAATAGTGTATTAAGTCATGTCATTAAACAATAGTTCGGAAACAAAATTCACCAAACTGTGTCATGCGCATTCGAATTTCCGGTCACACCTAATTTGTAAAGAGCCCAGTGACAAATGATTTTTCATTTTAATTGACTTATAATAATACCTTTATTGTTAATGATTTTATCTTTATTTACCACTAAACTAAATTGAAACAGCTAGTAGAAACAGAAGAAACAAAAATATGTGGGCTTTTTCGCAGCTTAACAATTGCTTCTGTAACATTTACATTACTTTCACTATTGAATAAAGTAAAAATATTAAGAGCAAAGTAAACAATTTAATTAGGAATTGATGTGTTAGGAGACGCTTAAAAATATTGCAATAAAACAAACATACACACAATTAATCCACAAAGATGCACAATAATGACTGAATAAATAAATCAATAAATAACATACAAAGCTGTTTTCGTCTCTTTGTACTAAAATGAGTGACTGTGTGCCACGAAAGATTTTTCTTCGTATCACGTTCATTCAATCAGCTTCCGTATTGGAAATAATGGTCTATCCCATAGGATATTAAGTTCCGATGGTTTAGATGACCCCTGAAATGTATCTTTTTTAAACTGAAATGTACAAAGGAAACCATAGTCTGTAGTTGTATCTAATCACTGTTACAGACTCAAATTCTACACGTGTTGATGTCTATGATATCCAAGATTTGTATTTATAATCACGATCATTCTCAGTTCTTCTGTAGATTTGCTCATTTGATAGCAATTAACGTGATTGTACGGAGAGCCAGACTGCATTTAAATGTTTATCTAGTTTTGCGTAAACTGTTTGTCTGAAATGTTTTTCGTGATTGCTAATATTTTTGTCAAGCCAGTTGACTTATTGGAAGTAGTGAAGGAGGACATTATAGCGACAATGGGAATTAGCATTACAACACCCCATATCCACTATAGCGAAAAAATTCATAGCGACAAGGGGAATTAGCATTGAAAGACCCCCATATCCATTATAGCGATAAGACTTTTAAGTACCCCCCGGCGTCAAGTGAAATTGAATATGGGGCTATTGGGATTTCTATAGGGACAAGAGAAAGTTGGTTTTTGTATAGTATCAGTGCTGAGCAAATGAGTGGGACTTAGATTGATATAATACAAACAACAGACAAACACTTCTCTCACCCATGCCACAAAACATCTAACCTTAATTTTCCTGTCTCGGTCTAGTCATCTCAGACCTTGTCCACGCGCTCAGAATTCTACTTTAAAAATAGGAACCCTCGTTGTCTTCTGCCGTGCCTGACGTTGTTGTACTAAACTCAAACAACAACAGCAACAAATACATAACAGAAAATAGTAACATAAGTTAAATCCATGTATGAGAACACACCATACAGAAAAATTTCGAGAGAGACAAACACAATCGCATTTTATGAAGAGCTCTTCGGTATTATGCTTGTTCGTTCCACACAGTATGGTCAGTTTTATCCTATATGCAGTCCTAGCTCAATACACTTTTGAATCAGCGTCATTAAATGTTGCTAATTGATTGATTGATTGATTGATTGATTGATTGATTGATTGATTGATTGATTGATTGATTGATTGATTGATTGATTGATTGATATTTAACGGCGCACCAGCACTTTTATGCTATTTAGCGCCATACAACAGGTTGTATTTAAACATGGTTAAAAATACTAAAGTTTTAATATCGACCAGCGATATAAAAACCCAAATAGTTCAATATATTTATAGTTCAATATAAAATTTATAGTTCAATATAAAATGATAAGTTGTTGGTAACAGTAAAATATGAAGCTTCCCAATCAACGGGAGATTTAAATGGTGTATGTTGATGAAAAGATGTTGCAAATAATGGGTGGTATTTGCATTAAATTAAAATGCACTAGGTGATGACATACAAGTTAAAGTTTAAGATAAAGATAAAGATAAAGATTTCTCAATGTCGTGTGAAATAAATAACACTATAATAGAAACCACTGCTCCACGCTTATAGAATATACACCTATACACTTCACAGCCTCCCAACTCTCTTAACTAATGCAAACTTAGTAACAGCCAGAAAAGTGTTATATAAAACATGTTTCTTTTTCAAATTTTGTTAAGCATCTTCATTTTGCACCAGTTAAATAAAAAAATACCTAAAATATTTAATGACAAGTAAGACACTTAACATTCAGAAGGAATCATTTATCCGTCAGCACATAATTCCATCAGCAAATTTCACTGTAGAACTTGCCATATGTCCAGGACAGAAAAATAAATCTTCAAAGATTCCGTGAACTTTAAAGCACATGGTTACCCGCTAGAGTCCGTTTTTGGAGGGTCTATTTTACATAGAGGCAATTTTACAATCAATATTAAGGACAACACAAGTATCTCACACACAGTTTCATCTCCTCCAAAGAAAAGAATAGTTATATACGATAGTGACACAGATCTCTAATTACCCATGAATAATCTAAAGAAAGATATTAATCTTCTTAACAGCTTATACTACATATAACTACAGTAGAGCTGAGTAGCCAAAATCGTTTTATTATTTACAATATAACTTTTCAAAATTAGATTTGATGAAAATAAAACAGTTTCTTGTAATAAATATTAATTATTTATTGTCAATTCAATGTGATTATACCTTATTAGTATGCTCCTTTTAACACATCCCTGTTCATGTCTTAAAATTTATAGATGGTAGGATGACGTCCATGCACTCATCCAGAGACACGAAACAATTCGGTGGTCCAGTTGGGTAAGTAAACTTTGTCAAAAGGGCGTTTGGTTTTGCCAATGTGCACCCAATCTCCTACAGCCAACACTCCCCTTTTCTTGGGGACAGTCACCGTCTGGAACCTACCAAATAGGCGCCCAGAAACGTTCACTTCTTGAGGGACACGTCCTGTGCTTCGACGGCAAGATTTGTTGTACGCTTAGGCCAATTTACAATCTACATTAGAGCTTAGTAGCCAGTATCCTTTTATTACTTACAATATAACTTTTAAAAATTGGAATTGATGAAAATAAAACTGTTTCTTGTAATAAATGTTAATTATTTATTGTTAATTTCATATAACACACACACACACATATATATATATATATATATATATATATATATATATATATATATATATATATATATATATATATATATATATATATATATATATATATATATATATATTAAATGTGATAATACATACCTCATTATTATGCGACGTTTTATGTTGCTATTTTTTTTTTGATCACGCGTATAAACTGTTTACCTCGGACGCATCGGTGGCACCACAACCCTCATTAACATATTTTTTAATGCGCCGCTTGTAAACATTGGACGTGAACACTAGTGCAGAATTTTCTTTACTTTAAAGGAAAATATTGGGTGAGAAAAATAATCTATGTTAGGGTTTGGGACGAAACAAAAAAATCCCAGTCGCGGGTTTATATTATGTGCTTTTCCAGCTTCTTAAATTCCTCCTTTTACTTTATGTTGTCTCTTTTATTTTCTCTCTTTAGGCCAGGTTTCTTTTATATTCTTCTATTCTTCTCTTAACACATTTCACATCAGTTCTTCTGCTTTCTTAATCTGGTCCATCCACCATTTTACAAAAGACCACTCTGTCCAACCATTATATCTTCTACGAAACACCTGACTCTCATGACAATATCTAGGAGTTATTTCATGTTACCAACTTTCACATACTGAGGGTTAATAAAGCCTCTTAATCTTTTCACTTCTTCTTGTATCACATCTTTCACAAGATCCATGGCTACTGTGAGGCTTGTTACTTACCTTGTGATAACGCATCCATTCCTTCTCAAGCCTTTCCACTACATAATAACCGGTCACTATCCAATAACATCTCTCTTTAAAGTTGAATAAAACCGAGACTGCTGTCATAATCGTTTTGGATATTCCGTAGAATGGCGTGAACGACGACTGCTTTGACTTTACATTTGTTAAGCGCAGACGTGAAGGAAAACATCCCCATCTTCTCTCCTTACATATTATCTACTATCCACACAGAGGTGAGGAGACAAAATACATCACCAAAATATACTATCCACACATGCGAAGAAGCAAAAAACAAAACCCAAATATTCTATACACATACGCGAAGAAGCAAAAACAAACATTTACTATCCACACACGCGAAGAAACATATAACCAAAAATATACTATCCACATAAGAGAAGAAGCAAAAGCACCCAAAATATTCTATCTACACGAAGAAAGTTGCCATAACTAACCACAAATTTACAATCCACACATGCGAAGAAGGATATAATAAAAAATATATATCTACACAAACGTACGTGAGCTCATACAAACACACAAATACGCGATATCATTAGTAAAGGAGTGCTAATTGATATTCACACTACTCCACAATAACAAAAATTGGCAGAATGAATAGTGTCTCTTTTCTAGAGCTTTGGTTAGCCCTGAAAAGGGCTGTTTTTTTAACTCCAGATGTACATGGCTAATGCAGACATCTTCCCGGCCTGGCACCACAGATACATCTCCTACTCCAATCACCTTCCCAATTCACCCTTATAGCTGAGAGCGCAAAGGGGGCTTCATTGGTTTTACTATCCCACTCCTCCATTTGGGAAATAGTGAACACGTGTTGTTGTTCCATCTGTTTCCTTTGCCACAGTCGAGCATGAACTGGCGTCCTTGTCTCATGTGGGCGCTGTACTTGTTGTTGTTGTGGTAATTGTACTGGCTCTGGAGGTGGAAATGACTTTACTTCGTAAACATATCTTATCATTAAGTTAGGCAGGATCGTTTTTTTTTTCTTCTCTTTCTTTTTCTATATTTCTTCTTCCTCTTCTATCTAGGCTTCTTCTGCAATAGTCTCCATGGCTAGCTAGTCCAGTGCCTGCCATACTCCATGTGCATTTGAAGTTCGATTAATTTTGCAATTTTGCTACTCATTTTTCATTGGTGATAGGTCACCGATGGGTAGCCAGGCTTACAAGCGTTTCCCTTTATAAATGTGAAGCGCTGACGTGACGGAAAACATCACCTGTTACCAACACTTAATGACCCAAATCATTATCTGAACTAATATGAAACGTGCGAACCTAAAAGAAACACTCACTTGTATTATACGAATAAAATTTAATTTAAAAATTTGACAGGGCTTTTGGAAACCCGGTAGAACTCAACCAAGTACTCAATTTGATCTACGGTATGGTGGAGTAAAACGTGGTGGGACACACCTCCGTTCCGTTACTGCGTGTCATTCCTTTCCCTGTAAAATATTATTGTTGAACTTGTGACCAAAATTCTAAGTTTCCATCTGTGGATATACACCTAAAATTTCAAGTAAGCTACCATTAAACCTGAAGGACAAGGTGTCAGTATCATAAATGTTGATCATGAGGCGACGATCCACTTTATGATATTCAATCTTTACACCTCTTCTGGCTCTGTTCAGGGCTTAGTTCAAGGATATGTCGAACGTATCCGCAAGGGTGTCCACCAAATGTTCACCACTAAAATAATAACTTGAAGGAATTTTCAACTTGTGAATATTGAAGTCTGGATTGCTAGCTGACTTAATATCACTTAAAAACCCAATTTTATTTATTTCTTCTTGTTATTGGGCATTCAGGATTTCGACCTGGAAAGTGTTTGCTTTATAGTGATGAATAGCCTGAGGTATTTTGTCCGTGTACCAACATAAAGCATTGTTGGGAAACACCTCCATGGAACTGTCACTGGGTAAGGTTAAGTAAAATCGATTAGTGTTGTTCATAAGTCCAAAGTTCTGTGGCTGTCCGAGGGGTCACTGGAAGTGAGAGGCGTGTGTCCGCCCAAAATGGTGTTGTTGTTGTTGGAGTGGTGACTGACACTGGACGCAAGATTCCCGTTGTTCCCGTTCGAGGAGTATTTCATGAAATGTTTGGGAAGATGGTAACCGATGCATCTGCTCAGTAAAATGTTCCACAATTGTTTGTCTCCTTGTTGCAAACTCAAATTTGCAATGGCCGCACCGATGACACAATACACCACAAAGATCTAGCAGAAAAAGACTATTTGTGTTTCTCCACACCACACCCAATATGTTGATTTTGTAGATCTTGCAGAGAAGAACTGGTGAATCAGTGGTAGCTGCAGTGATTGTGATAGCTGAGACTGTGTGGAAGAGAATGATGGTCAATTCTTTTTATAGTCGATGACTTGCGAAGCGTCGATCTAAGAATCAAAACTGAATAGATATCCTTTCCAACGAACTTTGAATTCTTTGACACGTCGTTTTCCTTCTTTAGAGGATCCGTGTTCGAGAATGCTTTTGCTGACGTACACGTAGTATTCTTTTTTGGAGACACGTTGTAACTCGGGCAAGTAAAACGCTCCTTTTAACACATCCCTGTTCATGTCTTCTAATTTATAGACGGTAGGATGACGTCCATGCACTCGTCCAGAGACACAAAACAATTCGGTGGTCCAGTTGTGTAAGTAACCTTTGTCAAACGGGCGTTTGATTTTGCCAATGCGCACCCTATCTCCTACAGCCAACACTCCCCTTTTCTTGGGGACAGTCACCGTCTGGAACCTACCAAATAGGCGCCCAGAAACGTTCACTTCGTTATCGGGAATGATGGTCAATTCTTGTTATAGTCGATGACTTGCGAAGCGTCGATCCAAGAAACTGGGTGGATATCCTTTCCAACGAACTTTGACTTCTTTGACACGTGGTTTTCCTTCTTTACGGGTTCTGCGTTCGAGGTTCGAGAATGCTTTTGGTGTCGTACACGTCGTCTTCTTATATATATATATATATATATATATATATATATATATATATATATATATATATATATATATATATATATATATATATATACATATATATATATACATATATATAAATATATATATATATATATATATATTTATATATATATATATGTATATATATATATATATATATATATATATATATATATATATATATATATATATATATATATAATACAAAAGCCCATTAATGTAATGTTTATGACCCACTCAGCATACTGCTACAAACCTTAAAACTATATATATTACAAAAGTCCATTAGTGCTATGTCAGTTTGGCTTTTTACTTAGGCAATCTTTGATAATTGTAATTAATATACCAAGAAGAACTTCTTTACAATAACATGTACTGATTATAGGAAAATTATGGATGTATATTCATGAAGAACATTATATTTAACTTCTTTACATTATGACACACTTAATATTTACTTGTGTTTCGTAATGTGTTTTTTTTTTGCCTTAATTAATGAATAAAGTTTATATATATATATATATATATATATATATATATATATATATATATATATATATATATATATATATATATATATATATATATATATATATATATATATAAAATATAATATAAAAGCCCATTAATGTAATGTTTATGACCCACTCAGCTTACTGCTAGAGACATTAAAACTATAAAGAAAACGTTTAAGTCTCTTCGTAAAGATTGTGTCATGCTGGTTCACTTCTCTCGGCTTCATTTTCAACGGAAGCATCCAGTCACTGATACTAATTATTCTAACTACAATAATTGAACTGTCCTTAAAACAATTAGTGTTTCGCACAATGCTGTGTACTGTCAAAAGAATAAAGTTTAACACTCGTTTACGTATTTATTATTGTATTTAAGCAAACACAATAATCCTGTTTCCCTTTGCACTCTTGCTATCTACTTCAAACTTCCGTTCATGAGATCAATCAGTGAAATTTCAAATGTGTTTTAACTTTGATTCAATGCTGGGTAATATAGTGTGACATCCATCGGCTTCCAGGTTAGCCGAAAATACAGTACACAATAAAGACTAAGGACTAATGATGACCCCGCTCCACACACAAACACACACACACACACACACGCACAAGTAACATGTACACATATTCCTATTGCTGTGAGGTATTACCTGCTTAAGTAATATTCTTAGAAAAGCGCCGAAGTTTTCTCTTTAAATACCTTAGCACACTTATGTATATTATGTGAGTACATTGCATTTTGATATCAAAATTTTGGTGGACCTTGCAGAAATTTCCGAATCATTTAACGCATTGAATGTGGCAGCCCTGTACGGGAAGAAAACTCTGTGTGTGTGCGTGTGTGTGTGTGTGTGTGTGTGTGTGTGTGTGTGTGTGTGTGTGTGTGTGTGTGTGTGTGTGTGTGTGTGTGTGTGTGTGTGTGTTGTAACAGCATGTAGGAACAGTAGTGGCTTTATCGTACCCATTAAAGGTAATGTTCCAAAACTGTAAATATGAAGCTTTTCACTCAAAAGATTGTGAAGACACATTATTTCCAACTAAACATATCTGTAAAGTATTACAAGTTGAAACGAAGTTACAAGTGTCAAGATACATAATTAAAGAAATTTTATAGTCAAGCGCCACGTAAAGAGTTAGAGATTTCACGTTCCCTTCTTTACAACCACTCACCCATGGCTGTACTCGTGCAATGTTACGACTTACAATATATGCATATTATTGCTGTACTCGTGCAATGTTAGGACTTACACTATATGCATATTATTAGAATGATGCACACGTTTCATTGTTTTAATAAGTCGTATTACTCTTACCATTATAAATATATTATAATGCATTGCAGAGTGGTAGTAGTAATGTGTCACTATGACCCCCAAACACACTGTATAACCTCAGTGAGAATCAGAAATACTAGGCTATAAAGACAAGAGAAAATGTTGTTTCACAATAGCCTCAGATATGACTTTATGGCAGCCTCAAAGGAATTTTATATTATGAGATCATAGTGTCATTGTTTCACCAAACCAACACCAACGCATACCGATTCATTCTCTACAGGCTAAAGCACAAATCTACTGACAGGAACACATACATTTTGACCAACACATACACTAATACACACAAAGGGCAGGCTATAAAATGAGGGTGTGAAGTAGGAATTTCTTCTAAATGAAAACTAAATTGCATATAACTTCTATCCCATTTTACGTGAGGAGTGAATCTGGATGATACAGGGACTTACCATTAAAGTACACACCCACCCCCGTGACGATATATGGACAATTTCCAATTTAACATGGGAACGTTTAACATGAGTGGGACTATTGAGGGACAATAAAGTATTGGGACTGTCTAGATACAATAGGAATGGAGCAGGTAAGGTGACGTAACGGTACTGACGATTAGCAACAATGTAGCCATGGATGATCTCAATCAAAAAAAAAGCGGGGGGAAAAACCAAGAACTCTTGGCGGGAACGGGACTGACGGAACATAGAGAGAGATAACAGAGACAATATACATTATACAAACAACTATACAACTAACTAAAAAAAGTTTAGGCACAAAAGCAAATCTTTTTGAGACATATCTACAACAAACAGCATAAAAACAACTATACGACTAAAACATATTTAGGCAAGAAAACAAATCTTTTATAGGCATATCTACAGCTATACAATCGACTAAAAACACTTTTAGATAAGAAAGCTAATCTCTCGATATAGATATATAAGTAGTCCTGAAAAAGTCCTTTGGTTTCTTCCATTCAGTCCAATTTTTCCACCATTTCCTCATTTTGTCAATCATTCCTTTCTTCTTCTTTTTCTCTTTCTCTGGTATCCAAATAGGATATCCAATCGATCTAAATGTATCCCGCACCTTCATCCAGTTTTCATTTAATCTGCTAAACTGCTCTTTTTCTTTTATGTTTTCATTGCCATTTCTATCTTTTATCTCCTTCAATACTTCCTCCAGCACTTTTTCATTATTTTTTCTGCTTTCTTTAGTTGTTCAAGATCCCACGTAAAAATACCCCTCCGTCCAATGAAATATTTCTTCCAAAAATCATCTTATTCTCATCACATTATCAAGGGCATCCTTCAAGCTGCCCACTCTTACATACGAAAGTTGAATGAAGCCTCGTAACTTTTCGACTTCCTTTTCTACTATTCCCTGGACCCGATACCTGGCTTATTTCAGGCTGGCCTACTTCGACTTGTCACAAAGTCTTTTGGTAACTGGATACTTCCATTCATGTTGTAGTCTTTCCACCACATAAATGCCGTCCACCATCCAGTACCAAACTGTCCTTTAACTTGTTAAACAACTCTATGGTTACCTTCTTTTCTTCTGTGTAGAATGGCGCGAACGACGTATGCTTTGACTTTATATTTGGCAAGAAAGGACATGAAAGAAAACATCTCTTACACTCACTTCATATATTATCTACTATCCACACAGAAGAAGGAGAAAAAACAATCCCATAATATACTATCAATACAATATCAGATAAGGAAAAAACATATGTATAACCTTAATATATTCAATGTGATGTTACTGTAGTACACCCTGATTGTTGTATAAATGCCAATTTTTGTTAATCATATATATATATATATATATATATATATATATATATATATATATATATATATATATATATATATATATATATATATATATATATATATATATGTATATATATATATATATATATATATATACATACATACATACATACATACATACATACATACATACATACATACATACATACATACATACATACATACATACATACATACATACATACATACATACATACATACATACATACATACATACATACATACATACATACATACATACATACATACATACATACATACATACATACATACATATGTATGAACATGTATAATAATAAATGAAATATTTATGGCATACAAAATTAATGATTATTTATATTTCAGGGCGCCACCCAACTCTCAGACCTCAAAGTAGATATGCACACATCGTATGACAGTCACAGAAGCACCATTGAGTTTCAGCAGTCGTTGGCTGACGTAATAGTTGATGAGATGGCTACCGAGGTCAAGGAATCTCGTGTTTACTGCGTCATGCTTGACGAGAGCACAGATTTTTTAGTACAGCAGAATTTGATTGTTTATGTTAGTTACCTAACTAGTTTGGTTGGCAGTGTTCAATCAGTGACTCAATGTCTAGATATTCGTCAACTTCAAACCGCAAATGCAGAATCTATATATTCAGAGTTGTTAGTTTTAATTCAGTCATTTGGTTTTAGTCTGGACAATCTGTGTATCAACGGATGGTGCTGCAGTCATGTTGGGTTGCAAAGGTGGTGTTCTTACCAGGTTGAAGTAGGCTACTAAAGGTTTGCTTGCAACTCAATGTATTGCACATCGGTTAGCTCTGGGTACGAGGTTAGATACTTGCTTAAGTTTCAAGATATACTGAATAATATGTACAAGTATTTTGCCTATTCCACTCGTAATATATGTAGGCTTAAGGCAATTCAGTCAGTGTTAGAGTCTTCTCACACTCGCTTGCATCAGGTATTCCACACAAGGTGGCTGAGTTTTCAAGGTAGTGTATAGGCAGTTGGTTATAATGTTCAAGCTCTAGTTAGTGTCTTCTTGGAAGACAACTCTGCAAAGGCTCTTGCAATGTATAAGCTCATTGCTTATTTCAAATTTGTTTATACAGCACACTATATGGCTGACATTATCAGGCCTTTGGCAGTTCTGTGTCAAGCTTATCAGAGATATGATATTGACATTACCGAGGTTAATCCCCTTCTCAACTCCACTGTTGTGCTTCTTGAAAATCTGAGGTTCGAGTCTGGTAGTAATATTTCTAGGTTTTTTTCTGAGATTCCAGCATAACCAAGTTTAGATTCATCAAGTTTATGTACTTTAGCAGCAGAGGAGGAGAATCGGACAACATTTTATAGGCGTCGATTCGGCAAACTAAGACTTCCTCGTAAATTGTAAAAAAGGCGTCCATTTGGCAAAACAGAATAAACAAAAGGACGCCAATGTCGTTGTCACTCACCCCTCTGATGCTATGGGTTAACAATTTTTTCAACCGAATATTTGATCAAGTCCGATACGATATCTTGATCTAGGATCATGCAAATTTATCGTTACAAATCCATGTGGGATTGACTGAGCGTGACTAAAGAAATTTTTAAAGAGATTATAATCCATATCTCCACTGCACCAAGTCTGGTGAATATTTCGTAGCGTATGTGTGTCAACTTCATTGAATACAGCAAGAATATTGCAGTTATCTCTGATCACTTTTGGTATTTGAGTGTATCGTTGAGTGACATATATCACGTCAGTGCTTTTATGCCTGCCTCTGGAAAATATCCTAGCAGAGTTCTTTTGATTGTCTAACATGACATCATCATATACGACTAAATTGTTAATACTTCCACCAATATCATCAATGCTCGGTGCTTCCTCAATATCGGTTATAAACTCAATAATTCCTTCGCCAGTGATTTCTGCTGTCCGTTTCGTTATAATCCTTTAACGCCTCGTAACACTGCTGATCGTCTACTCTAGGGGCTACTAAAAACAACTTGTCCCATTTCATCCATCTTTTTATTAAATTAAGTAGCAGTTGTTTCTTGCCACTTCCAGATGGTCCTATTATAATCATACGAATAGAATTCGGTAGCGCTGCATGATGTTTAACTGGTTCTCGTGTTTTTGTCTCCGATAAATCAATTACATTCATGTTGTTATAAGTAAATTATGGATCTATATTATGTGAACAATTATTACAACTAGAAATAACAGATCAGCACTTGCTGGTAAGTGTGTACAATGCAGAACAAAGAAATTTAGATTTGTTTATAAGGATTTAAAAAAACGAGGAGGTGATATTGCAGCCAAGTTAGTAAAACTCCCAGGAACACCATGGTCAAAGCATCCAGGAGAAAAACATCTTCCGCGGTATAGTTATTGTGGACCCGGGACAAGACTGGATATCCGACATGATGGTCAAAATCAATCCCGACCCGGTGAAAGCCCAATAAACGATATTAATAAGGCGTGTCATGCTCATGATGTTGCTTATAAAAGCAGCAATCTGCAACACAGACATATCTCGTATGTGAAATTAATTCACACGTTGAATTCTATCACTGATAAATCCTTCAAAGAAAAATTGGCTTCATGGTTAGTAAAATCGGCGATGAAAGGTAAATTAATGATGGGTACTGGTAATTAATAACAACATGGAATCTATTTATTATTCTCTAAGAGGATACCGGAGGGGTAAAGGAGCAATTGGTAAACTCGCTAGCGCCGCAAAGGTGAAAAATACCACTACAGCGGATTCGTTATCCAAACAGGCGATTTGGCAAATTTATCTACCGCCTCGTAAACAAATTAACTACTCACATTTTGATGTGACCGTTCCTAATGAGGTTCGTCAAGCTGATATACTATTTCTGCCGCATGATGATGTTTACAAATACGCGCTAACTGTAGTTGATGTTGCGAGTCGATACAAACAAGCAGAGCTGCTAAAAACAAAATCATCAACTGAAGTGGATTCTGCGTTTGAAAGGATTTATCGAAGGGGTCCTCTGCGCTGACCAAATCTATTACAAGTTGATCCTGGCAAGGAATTTCAGGGTGTAGTTCCATCAATAATGAAGAATCATAATACTGCGTTACGACGAGGACATATTGCACTACATCGCGATCAGGTAATTGTTGAACGATTTAATCGTACACTTGATGAGCGGTTTTTTGGATATCAAACCGCGAAAGAATTCGTCCAGGATAAATGATCCCGTGAATGGGTCAAGAGATTACCAGCTGTGATTACTGCGCTGAATAATGAGATTACTCGAACAATCAACATGAAAACTAACAACGTGTTGATTAAAAAAAAGTATATACCTGAAAAACCGCAAAAAGATTTTTCAAAACAACTAATACTCAGTAATGTCACTGTTAGGTATTTATATGAACCAGGAGAGCTCGAATGCGGCAATAAAAGAGCTACTGATTCTATTTGGACTGTCTACAGTAAATTGTCGAGAGTCCTTATCCGACCAAAACCAATTCCTTATACAATTGCAACTCGCCCAATGTTGTTGTTCCAGCGTGGTTATTAATTCGGCATCAATATCAAATTCTTGTTTCTTTTTTTATCCTGCTGTTTATAACCAGAGAGTTTTTTCTGATTATGTCAACGCTGACAATATCACTTATTGTAGTGTCATTATAGTCTAAAACAACTCTTCGAAGTTGATTTATTCTTCGTACTCTGGACTCATAAACTAAATTCGACCACTCGATGTGATTATCTACCATCCAAACAATTTTATCTGATATAGTCAATCCCTGTGAGGAGTAAATTGTTGTTGCGTAAACTAGAGTCCACGGGGATTTATCATCGCGCAATGCATCTTCGACGACGCTGATATCAACCAACACAATATCATTTAATACGAGAATTTGTTTTTCACTTTGTCCTGGAATATCAACTTCAATATTCTGTTTTCGTGTATCCTTTGGTCTATAACACAGCGGTGTTGGAATTGTTGCAATTTTTCTTTATGCAATTCAAATATATTCATCTGAAGTGTGTCTCTGACTATTTTTCTACTCGCTACTATCAAATTGTTTGGTCTCCGCGCTTCACAAAAATCATTTAATGGTGTTTCCGAAATTATTTCACGCGCTATTTCACATTGGATTCTATCCGGTTGTAATCTGATTAGTTTCTTGAACTCGCGTAATTATTCATCAAGTGCACTGTGGTCGGTATTAATCTCTTCATAATAGTCTACGAAATTCTTTAGCCAATCATGTGGGTATAAACCGACAAATGGTGATGGTTGACCATGATCGCCGCACATTATTACTTTTGTATTCGCTAGTAATAACCACTCCAGAAATCTTTGTAATACATCCAACGACACCGTGCATATCTCGTCCCACATTTTGACTTCAGGAATAAATGTCTCGCCCATTCGATCAGGAGACAATTCGTCACCTTTCCATCGAAGGAAACTGTGATAAGTGCCTGCATTAACTCCTCGTTGTTTCATCT
Source organism: Unio pictorum (assembly GCA_030141615.1). Lineage (NCBI taxonomy): Eukaryota > Metazoa > Mollusca > Bivalvia > Unionida > Unionidae > Unio > Unio pictorum. The sequence continues at coordinate 1,414,577 of JARLTB010000209.1, forward strand.
CTCTTGCAAGTCTGTGGGTCGGTGTTAGCACAATCATGTTTGATTTCCCACGAAATAATTAAATCGCACGAGTCGTATTTCCTGACCCACCACAGCTGTTTAAATAAATTGTTTAATATATACATATTGGATCAAATATCGGCGGTGCATTAGATAGTTCTGATATCTGAATATTTTTTCAAGTAATTATCTTCAATCGTAACATCTGATGATTTGGAATAATCATGCATCATTTCCTTTTTAATTCTCCATGATCCCCAACTCTCGTCAGAATTTGTGAATTTAGCCAGTGCTTCGCTGTGTTTCGCGTTTATATAAAATGAATCAGTGGCTACTCTAACCGTTGAAGATAAATTGATAGAAGCATAAACCAACATAGATGCCCTCAAATGTGTATACTGAAGGCTGCATCCGTCATGATAAGTTACAATTGTACCCAGTTTGGTTTCATCGGACATGAAAGCGTCTTTACGATTTACATATATACCTTTAGATGTTACATCCGCGATTATAAAATCATATTCAACGTTATATATGATCAACCGTGAAGAATGTCGTTTATTGTCGTATTTTCCACCCTGAGTGAATTTGCCAATTATACTTCTACCGCGTTCTTTTGCTTGTCCATTTTCAATTTCAAATAGCTGTTTGGACCATTTCAAGATATCTTCTTCGTCAAGATCAGGGAATTGTTTTCTCTTTTCACTGATTATACTATCTAGATTAGGTTGTGGTAACCAAACCTCAGTCTGTTCTCGATATGATATAATCGCTTCACTCACAATCAACGATATCAGCATTTTAGAATCAATCATATACCGTAATAGCACTATTGGCATCCAGTGTTTTACAGAGATGTGTCTACCAATCCAAACATAACAACACGGATGAAGTCCTGTAGCCAATTCAAATGATACCACACGAGCGAATCCGGTTAAATCAAAATCGGGTCGTGGTCCATTAATCGCAACACGGGCTATCTCATGTGTGGGGTGTCCAAATCGTTTAAAGTACTCAGCGCATTCTCCGTACCCGAGAAGACTCCTGGAATAACACGCAACCATATCAACTGAAATAATATTTTCAGAGGTATATTTTTTTATTCCATAATCCGCCATGGTTATATTCCACACAACTTGATTTGATATCTGATAGAAATTCAGCTCTCGTTGGTTTCCACGTGTTTTTCTTTCTCGCAAAATGAGCTGCAACCGACGGAATTGTAAAACAATTTGTTAATAATTGTTCGTCGTGTTCTGTTGAAAAACTACTACCTAGTTTTTCCATCTCGTTGTGCAGGGCCTCAGTACGGTATTATTCTCCATTGGGTCTTACAAATTGAACGAATTTGCCCTCTTCGTTTTCAAAACTATGAAGTAACCACACTGACACAGGGTTGTTTTTACTCAACTGGTGAATAAAATCAAATAATTTCCCCTCGGGGGACCATTCCGGGGAGTACTCCGCGAGTAGATATTTTATTTGTTCTATCTCGCGGAAATATTTTTACCGCAGGTGTCCACGCGTGTTGGCTATGATCAATAATTTTGATTGGGGCTCCTTTTGATTTATATTTCGATTCGTGCAATACCTCTCCCGTTATCGTCATTATGGTTATTGGAAATCTTAATGATGTTTCCAATTTGGTTATATCCTGAATTGTTGCCCCCCGCTCCTTCACTGTTAGTCCCCATTCATTTTTATTTGCGTCTTAGATCAGTCAGTTTGTTTCCACGCAGCGCATTTGTGTAGTTTTCTATTATTCGTTCTGCTACACAATTTATTCTTGACGAATATTTATTTGGTTTTAGTTTTTCAATACTCGGTTTATCATTTAACGGATATATTCCATAAACAGCTGCTGTTACAGGATAAGATCTCTCGTAGTACGGTTTGTCAATTCCAGTCAGAATTCCTGGTTTGGAATCTCGACTCACAGTGATAGTTTTTTTATCTTTCAAGATGGGGTCAAATTTATCTCTGATAATCCAATCTCCTGTTTCCGAATAGATAATAAATTTCACTCTAAAAAAATACTTTTTCTTGTCAAGATGTGAGATTATCACTGCTGCGCTTTCGTCGTTCATGGTAGCATCAACGCTACCATCAATTCGAAATGTTAACCAACAGTGAGATGCTCCATCACGCTTGAATTCATTAAAACAATCACTGATTTTACCCAACATGGTTATATCACCTATTAGACCCTTTGTTGCTACGGAGACTCTATCGAGATTGAATTTAGCAATTTTCCAGGGCTTAATTTTCGATAATCTCTCGAACTCCTTCATATTATAATTAAATCAAGTATTTAAATAAGAAATTTATATATTATGAATCATTGCAAATGGCTCATGATTGGATCAGTAACCCCGTGTAACAAATCATGCAAAAAGGAGTTCTGTGGATATCATATGCAACGCGTTCGCAACGGAAGTTATGGGCCCTAACCTTGCCTACAATGCCGGGTAGGGGTTAGAGGAATATCACAGTTGTGTCTGGGTTGCGGTGGTAAGATACACAGAGAGTTGAAGCGTTATTATGATAAGAGAATCAAAAACTTCTTTAATGACTCTGTCAGCGTCAATGACAGCGTCAATGACACAGTCATAAGGACACAGTCATAAGGACTCCTCAAGACTATATTGATTCCCAATAATGTAATAATTCAGCCAAATAATAAATTAGACAAATAGTATTATTGTATAGAAATGAACCAAGAGTTTCGACCACATCCCGTGATCAGCGATTACGAGGCATCCCGTGATGGTATTATCAGAAACCGTAGACTGAAGAAGCCATTACGGATTGTGAATAAACTTGGATATCTTATGTTTACAGCTGGAAGGAAAAATTATTATTGTCATCGCTTCGTGTATTAGGTATATAACGGATTGATCAAGGATGGTTTTATAATCGACCACATTGATTCCGATCCTAAGAACAATTCTTTATCGAATCCACAAGCTATTTCACAAAGTGAGAATTTGAAACGAGGAAAGACTGGGAAACATCAAGGAAATGCAAAATATGTACAATCGAAAGATATTCATACAGTCGAGTAAATGGTATTCCAATCAATGGCTGAGGCCGGTAGATATTAGAGAGATATTTTGATATTTGTAGAGCTTCAATACGATATGTTGCAGAAGGGGTTTAACGATCTACTTTTTCGAAAAGTACTGGACAAAAAATTCAATTTTCATATATCTAATCATGTTTTGTATTATGTGTATATAACACCAGCGGGGAATAACTCGTACGGGTATGTGTACGGCTTATGAAAGAGTTATGGATCTCAATGGGTGTTTCCATTATTGTGTTGATTTTAACTGTCATGAATCTCAACGGAGATAATCAGTTATCTGTTTTGTAAGAAAACAAATCAAATACGCAGTGTTAACAAACAGTTGCATTCTTTTTTGATGTTTTTTTCAAGTATTCTGTTCTGCTTCAATGTTGCCAATTATCAGTACTAAGTACATTCATTGTCATATCATTCTATAATCCATTGTCTTGTGCTGTCCTATATAATACCACACCATTGGCGTCATTCATTGTATATAATCCATTCATTGTACATTCACACCTCTTCGCTATTGACTTCCGCCAATCTGTATTAACTTACATATATATTATATTCAAAAGCATGTACCTGTAATAAGAACAGTTAGTGCATTCGTTACGCGTTACGGTTTCGTCCCGAAGCCCATGGTTCAAACCCCGTAACCGGCATATTGTCGACGGTACCGACAGATGGTTTTAATTGGGGGGTGGGTGAGCATGCAAAATTCAAATTGTGAAACCACATTACCACCCAAACCGCGCCACGATGTGAATGACCTTTTCAGAATTCTATTCGTGACCCTCTTGTATTCTGTAACGACGTCAGTGTGTTTGTCCCATTATTTACTATCGTGGAAAGAATAAGAAAAGAACTGGGGCAGGAATACGAATTGAATTGCAATACAATACAAGGGACAGGTATGCGCGCTCAACTGTAAAGGTGGTTTTAGTCAACATACGATAGCGGTTGAAATCCTATACTGGCGTTTATCAATGAACGCCTACTATATGGAAGTAGTGAAGTTTTCATAGTAAATACATTTTTTATTTGTTAATGACTGAATTATATTAGTAAATACTTTTGTTGGTCTTTTTTAGTCGTTTTATTGGTGTTTTTGACTGATTTTATTCGTTTTTTGATTGATTTTAAGTGGTCTTGGTTGGGTCAAATGGTCGATTCTCTCTAAATGAATCAATTAGAGGTTTTTTCATTAAAAGTAATTTTTGCGTTTTTTTAACTACAAATATCACAAATATGACCAGCAAAGAGCAAAAAAAAATGACGAAAACGACCAAAAATGACTGTTCGTGTCAGTCGGGTCAAATGATCGATTAACTGTAAATGAATCAATTAGAGGTTTTCTTTTTAAAAGTCATTTATAGTGACTTCGTCATTACATTTAGATTGAAATCTCTTCGAGATTCAAATTTGAAAATTGCTTTACTGTTTCAATAATGGTGAATGAAGCATTAGCTACTAGACTAAATGGTGAGAGATTAGTCGCGATTAAAAAGTTTATACCAATACGTGACTCTGTCAGAAATAAACTACAAGCTAGACAAAGTCTTCAGACTGGTTTTGCCGAAGGATCTGAAGAGTTGTTTAAACCAATAATTACGGTAACCAAGGGAGTAATATCAGCCACTGAGCGAGCAATATACGGAGATGTCCCGAGAAGGAAACAAGAAAAGAAACCCCTCCTCTTCCTGTACGTGAACAAATAGCAGAAAAATCCAAACAAACAAAACAATCTTTAAAAACATCCTGGTGATATAATAACTGCTGCAAGACAACGAGAGCAACAAGAACGACAACTTCAAGAAGAAGTTGAACTATTAGGCGATATTGATGTTAGCGCACCACCTGAACCACTTGAACAACAGGGTACTACTGCAAGAGAAGACTATTCACCTCAAAATATATTTACGGCTGAAACGTTAAATATAATTAGAGGAATCAAAACAGACTCTGAATTAGCTGGCTTTGCCCAAAGCAATTTTAAAAAAGGAATAAGGAAACAGTATTTAAATGATGAATTTGAAGAGGCTATAAAAGACAGGGACACGTGGGCAACAAAATAATATTTGGCGAGACACGGCGGAACTATAATCTCAAAAACAAAACACCCTAATTATAATAATTATATGGCTATGGTAAGAGGTGTCACACAACCACCACCAGGGTATACAGCAGACCCAATCCCGGATGAAATAGAAATAATGATACTCCTGGTGTTCCAGCACCGTATCCAGATGGTACCCAAGTCGGGTTTGTCAATAATGGTATCATGGCGCTATTTGAGAGTGCAAGATATATGATTGATTGAAGAGAGATCGAGTCGATAGAACGTGATGTTGATGTAGCCACAACAATAATAGGGCTAGCAAGATATTCCGATGATTATAAAAGATCGGCAGGTCCTTCTATGATGTTTGCAAAGGATACTAAAAATACTGCTGAAAAAAATACATTTGTTCTTAGACGACCAACAAATAATGCTGGAAATGCTAATGCTGATGTTGAGAATATGATTATAAACAACGATAACAATTTCAATCTAGGAGCTGCAACACGCATGTCAATGTTGCAAGAGGGACATAAATCATTTTCATGCGCTATTCCACTACATCATATATGTGGATTCTGCAGAAATGTCCGAAATTTATCTATGGAGTGAAACATACAGTAGTACTTGTGCGAAAGGATGATGATAAGGACGCAATTTGGAGGATTCCAGCGGATGCTGCACATCCAGATAATGATGCCGGTAAAGTCATTTTAACAAAACTGTCATTGTGGATGCCAGTAATGACTCCAGCACTCGCCGCAGAAGATCGATTACTATCATTTATGGATGCAGGAGGAAAATCATTGCTAAGTTGGCTAACAACAACAACATATATTAAGCAATCAGCTAGTGACGGCATATTTACATGGAACCTGGCATCACAACAAGGTGTTTCAGCTCCACGTCATATATTTATTGCGTTACAGGATATGACGAGGGTTGGCGATCAACGCTTCAGCCATATGATTATTGATCGATTAGGTGTTACTGACGTCTCGCTGACACCTATAAACAACATTTTACATATCACAGAGGCCGTTAAAGGTATTTATCGATTACCACTAGTGACACCGACTCAATTTAATATTTCATCAACATGTTCATCAACAATACAATATCAACGATCATCGACAAGGATACAACTGAACAGTTCACGATAACTTCCACTGATAATAATCTGGCTAGGGTTTCAGTAACATGGTATGTGGAATTCGTAGCGGATTTAAGTAAACAACTAAATTGAAATCGTAAACGATTTGAAAATAAAATGTCATCACAACAGTATCGCTATGATCAGGTCAGAGAATTTCAAACTAAACTCAAAACACTCACTGAGGAGTACCAAACAAAAATAAAAAAATACCGACGACGAATCACCGCAGTTGATGTTACTGAATATTCGGTGAGTGGTGTAATCACAGAAGCTGGTATAATACTCTCCTCGATGACAATGATTGCCCCGATAGCTGTTCCAATTTGTATATCAGCGGCGACAACAATCGCAGGAATAATCTCGATAATAACAAAATTATCATCATGCAGCCAGCGTAAACTACAAGATTACGTAGTTAAATTTCATGTTGTATCAACCGCATACTCGCAATTATAATCGATGATATCGTCGTTACTCGATGACACATTAATATCCGATAGTGAGTTTTCAGCGATGGTACGTATTTATGATTCCACGATATCGAAATTAGAGCAGGACAATAATAATAACAATGACAACGCCGCAAGAACTACTTCAAGGAATAGTAAAAAATACCGAACCGAATCAACGAATAGCGAAAATACCACACCGGTGAAAACCAGCATGATCTCAATAACATCAACTAATCCTGAATTAAGTGTGAATTTCCCTACTCCGGTTCTGTGAAGGAAATAGAGCTAGCGAAATTACGAGTGTACCACAGTTGGCCTAACATTAGGTCGGTAGCATTTGGAGGTCAACAACCGAATAATTCCCTGGTGTCTGCGAGTAAAAGTAGAGAAGACGGGACTCCAGACTGGAACGTTGTTTCGCTACCATCAGGGTCTTACCAAATCGAACAAATCAATAATGAATTACAACGCAGAATAAAATCCATTTGTGGAAGAGAATCGAAAATCGCTATAACGGTTAACGAGCCAACATTATCATCTGCCATCTAGATAAACTCACCCGGATATGTGGTAGATATCTATCAGAGTTATATAAGAACAATACTGGGATGGCCTGAAAATCCACCTCGACAAGAAGAAACTTAATATACACGAACCTAAAAAGTCTAATTATATTACCGACAAGATAAATCCTGATAATCCAGTAAAAAGTTATAACGAATACACAAAGTTGAATTTTTTCATTGGAATGATAGAAGATCTTGTTAATAGAAGATACTACACAACTCGATAAGATAAAATCACTGAAAATTTCACAGCGATGAATAATGATTTTTCACTGTTGTTAATATCTCTTAAATCCGGTACTCTCACCCGAGATGAATTTATCAGCTTCGTAGAAACATGTAACAAAATCATCAACGACATGGAAACATTTCATTTGCAAATTATTCAAATGGTATTATGTGATACTAATCCTAAAACGAGAACAGAGTTTGCGACAGTATAAAATATACGCGTAGAAGATATTTCCACATTCAAACTATTCGGATATAATATCTCATAACTACAAAAATATCTCAATGATGCCATTGACGTTGGTTTCAAAAGAATCCACGACGCATTGAAAAAATGCCAAATCCACAAACAACAATTCTCAAATGTAATAACGACCCAGACGGCGGTGGTAGGCATATCGCGCCGCTCAACGTAAATATATCCTCGGTGATAGCATTGCATTTAGTATGTGATGTTATCGAAGGAAGCTATCAAATAATTCTCGAGCGATCAAATCAAGCTCAACAAGGATATATTTTATATATATTTGCACCAACCGCTCCTCCAGGGTTACTAATAATCGAAGATCCAACTAATCCAGTTTATATGCGATGTCATAATAATTCATTAACGAGAATTAATTTTAAACTCACTGACCAGTCCAATAATCTGACTGATTTACGATGTGAGGTTTTACAAATTAGACTGTTTGTGAAATCTTAAATGATTTTCATCCTAAAAAATTGTTAACCCATAGCAGCAGAGGGAGTGAGTGCCAACGACGTCGGCGTCTTTTTGTTTTGATGAATTGCTAGCAATATCGAGAAAGCATTAGTTAGCCAAATGGACGCTTTTTTACGATAAATTGCTAGCAATTTCAAGGAAGCCTTAGTTTGCCGAATCGACGCCTATAAAAGTTGGTCTGTTCGCCCTTCTGCTGCTTATTTTGTTTAGATAATGTTGTAATGTGTTACAAATTTAAATGAAGACCTAAAAATGCAGTAATACATTTAAAAACCATTCATGCAATGTACAACAATTTGCATGGTAACCAAATGATTCCAGTATCTAATCAAATGGAGCAGTCTAGAATGACAGAAAAGCTTGAATTAGAACTACTAATGATACACTTAAAATGATCTACCCATACAATTTGAGATCTCAATCGGGTGAGCTTGCATCATAAAATGTTTTCAAAGATATGTATCAACATCACCAAGGTGAAGAAATAAAAAATCTAATTAATATAAAATAAATGCATATATTTACATCATACTCTTTATTTCCCTAAATTATAATATGATCTAATTCCAAAACACATTAGTCTTTGACCTTGAATAAACTGATGCGATCCAAGTTATTTTTCTTCCAAATGTTAAAACCAAAAAAGTAGTTTTAAGTTCATCTGTGGCAGTTATGTAGAGTGTGGAAATAGATGACTGAGGTTCGTTTGTTTGTTTGCTTGAATTTTAACGGCGCACCAGCACTTTTAGGCTATTTAGCGCCATGCAATAGGTTAGATGTTCAAAAATAACAAAGGTTTAACATCGACCAGCGATATAAAAAAACCATAATAGTTAAATATAAAATGGTAAGATGTTGGTAACAGGAAAATATGAAGCTTCCCAATCAACAGGAGATGTAAATGTTGTATGTTGATGATAAGATGTTGTAAATAAGAGGTGATATTTGCATTAGATACAAATATTCTAGGTGATGGCATACAAGTTATAGTTTAAAATAGAGATTTACTTCCTTTAGGAAACCTAAAATACAAGTGATTTGTATTGTATCAAAACGTTCCTTCATGTCATGTACAATATAGTATTTAACACGCGTAGGTTGCAGGTCGGAACACTCAGTCATAAAGTGTATAACAATGAATGGCTCATTGCAAGAAAAGCACTCTGGTGGATCTTCACCTTTCAGTATGTGGGAGTGGGTTATGTATGTATGACCGATTCTGATTCTTGCAATGACAACCTCCTCTCTACGGATAGTTCTGTAGGAAGGAGTCCATTCTCCCAGGGTTGGTTTGATGGCATGAAGTTTGTTATTGACTGCATCATCCCATGACGCCTGCCACTTCTGACGCAGGTACTTTTTGATACAAGGTTTAAAATCAGTAAACGGTAATTTAAAATCCGATGGTTCTTGGGATACGGCCATCTTAGCAGCCCGGTCTGCTTCTTCGTTACCTCTAATTACCAATATGGCTAGGTAGCCAACAGTATACTATATTGTAGGAGTTACTAAGTTCCGAGTTTTTGACGAAGATATCGACTAGTAATGGATTATCCAGTTTTCTCTGGTGTAGCGACTGAAGTACTGACAGCGAGTCACAGAAATTAATGCTATTTAAAATGCGTTTTGTTCAATAAATTTCAGAGCAAGGTCTATTGCTCTAATTTCCGCTGAAAATATGGACGCATCGTTTGGCAGGCGCACTTTGGTTATGTGCTTGCCACTAACGAAGGCTGCAGCAGCCTTGTCGTCAACCTTTGATCCATCAGTAAAAACATTTGTGTAGTTTTTAAAAACGTTGAGGAGTTCATGATAAGAGTTCTGGAAAATGGAAGGATTTGTCACAGATTTTCTCCAATCGTGCAACGTAAAAATCACTTTGGGTTGCTTAAGGAGCCAAGGTGGTGTTTCCGAGACAAACGTGTTCTGCACTGTAGGGAGATTAATTTTGATAGTGTCAAAACTGGGTGATATTCTGATGCCAAATGAAGATATGGTATTTAGTTTGTTTTCGTATACAGTTTTGTATTTTGGTTGAAAAACAGCCGAAAAAGCAGGATTCAGAGGGTTTGATCTTAACCTAAGAGCGTACTGTATAGAAAGCATTTATCTGCGGTGCGATAAAGGTGGTTCATTCGCTTCCGCGAGAAGGCTTTCACATGGAGAGGTCTTGAATTCTCCTAGAGCAAGTCTTATTCCCTGATGATGACTTGGGTCAAGCATTTTCAAATAAGACTTCCTAGCTGAACCATAAACAATGCATCCATAGTCTAGTAAAGAACGGATAAATGTTCTATACAAATAGAGGAGGACTTTTTTATCAGCACCCCAGTCAGTGTACGAAATTACTTTTAGTAAATTTAAAGCTTTTAAGCATTTAGCTTTTAAATTCTTGATGTGTGGTATAAAAGTCAGTTTTCTGTCGAAGATCATACCCAAAAACTTTGTTTACTCAACAACTGGAATATGTGTCCCATCCAGCGTGAGTTTAGGGTCATCATGATGTCTTCGCAATTGACAGAAATGCATGCACACTGTTTTCGATTTAGAAAATTCGAAACCGTTATTACTGGCCCAATTGTGGATCTTATTGATATTTTGTTGAAGTTGCCTTTCAATTGTATGCATGTGCTTTGAACGATAACAAAGTAAAAAATCGTCTACATATAAAGAGCAGTCCACACCGGGAGTTAAGAACTTGGTGATGCTATTGATTGTGATATTAAATAGTGTCACATATAAAATACTGCCCTGGGGCACACCCATCTCTTGCTGGTGCATATCGGAGAGGGTAGAGCCCACGCGTACTTTGAATTCTCTGTCGGAGAGAAAATTGGAGATGAAAGAGGGTAGACGGCCTTTTAGACCTAGGTCGTGCAGGTCATTTAGTATCCCATACTTCCATGTTGTATCATATGCCTTTTCTAAATCAAAGAAGACTGCTACTAAATGTTCCTTCTTGATAAATGCATCGCGAATAAATGTTTCCAGTCTAACCAGATGATCGTTAGTACTACGACCAGAACGGAAGCCACTTTGGAAAGGAGAAATTAAATTGTTACTTTCCAAGTACCATACAGGCCGAGAATTAATCATTCGTTCCATTGTTTTGCTTACGCAGCTTGTCAATGCAATCCGCCGATAGCTGTTAGGATCTTCGTTATCTTTGCCTGGTTTGGGAATCGGTATCACTGCTGCTTCTTTCCAGCTCTTAGGTACATTACCAGCAATCCATAAATCGTTAAATATTTTAAGAAGCAATGTCAAATAAGATTCTGGGAGGTGTTTCAAGAACTGGTAATGTACTTCGTCAGGACCAGCGGATGTATCATGGGCCTTGTCTAATGCCTCCCTAAGCTCCAATAAAGAAAACAGCTGGTTATAATTTCATTTAAAAGCAGAAGAATATCATTGTAGTTTTCTTTAAGTCCTCGACAATTACATTGTATGGCGGTGTTCTTCATTATAATGTTGTGCTGGAGATTCTGGAGCTAGGTTAGACTATTCGCGGAGGAAGTATGTGTTTTTATTTGTCTGGAGGAAGTACGGGGGTATATTTAGTTTTACTAGGTTTGGAGTTACTTTGAGTACATGGAGCAGTTTCTTCTGCATCCATGCTCTCAACGTCTCCAAACCTGTTGTACAGTTTAATGGGGTCATCTGACCCCTTTTGCGGTTTATGTGTTTGTGCTTTGTGTTTTTGTCTTGGTGATTCTGGTGGTGGATTGTTATCAGATGTTGTCTGAGTTGATGTTGTGCTTTTCTGTGGCTTATAATTAGGGATATTGGCACTTGTGGTTGAATCGGGTTGATCCGTCTGTGTTTGGGCGTCCTTCGTGCTTTTTGGATTGTGTTTTACGACTGTGGAGAAGGATGGGCCAGGAAGGGATGTTTTCGCCTGGACAAGTTTTCTGGCCTCTGGGTAGGGAATGTTCGAGGAAAACTTTACCCTCTGAATTTCCTTCTCCTGTTTCCATGTATCACAATCTTTGGAACTGGCGTGATGTTCCTTGCCACAGTTGACACAATGCGGAGTTGCTCTACAATCAGCTTCCTGAAGAGAGTGTGCTCCGCATCGGCCACATACCTTGACTCTGGTACATCGATACTCGTGATGGCCGTATTTTTGACATTTATAGCATCGAATGGGGTTTGGAATGTAGATCTCTACCTTTACTTGTAAAAACCCAACCTTGACCACTTTGGGCACTGTCGGTTTATTAAAGGTGAGTACAAATGTATTGGTGTCCTGCAGGGTGTTATTACGTTTAATACGTATTTTTCGCACTGCAGTGACACCTTCATGTTTCATCCCTTCGATGATATCTGCGTCGGTGACTCCAGCCAAGTCACGACATCGTATTACGCCTTTGGACGAATTCAGTGTAGTGTGGACGAATGAGGTCACTGGAATATCAAAGAATGTTTTCATTTTTATGATATTGTCTGTTTGCCCCTTTCGGTCACACTTTTTACAAGAAGACAACCCGATTTTAGTTTTTTCACACTTTTTGGTGTGCCAATCGATCCCGTAATGGTTTTCTCGATAATAAATGGAGATAAACCTGAAAGCGGTTTAGCATCATCTTTTGATTGAATAACCATGAAGCGTGGAAATGATTCTACGCCACGTGGTTCTTCATTCGAGTCAGACAGTGGTTTGGTACATTTCTTTGATTTTTTTCCATCATGGCTTGATTGAAAAATTCAGCACCCGTGCTCCCCACCCACCAAGGAGCCCAACAAGGGGACACTTTTAAAGTGCCAAGGATACACAGATGCCATACTCAGTTGATAAAATTACCTTTGGTTGACCCTGAAGTCGCCAATTTCTAAGGTCAGTAAAATTACCCCCCTCCCCTTTGACCCGTTGAGCCACCGCCTTCTAGGAAGTCCTCTAAGATTTGGAAAAGGGAAAGATATAGGAATATAAAATAGGGGCAACGATTGTATCAAAAGAGATACAAGGAGAAACTAAAAGGAGGTGAGAGAGTTAATAAAGACTTCCTAGGGCTCGGCGTGACCAGCCGATTTGTCGAGACCGGGCCCATCTCGACCACCCGTCTAAGAGAAGTAGAGGCCAAAGTACTGTGATGCAACTGCCAGGATCCTTTCCTCCCCCGACACGGGACGCAACCCACGTCAAACAGGTTGCCTCTACTTAGTCGCCTTTTACGACATGTGGCGAGGTACGTCGGGCCTATTCTACAACCCCGAACCCGCAGGGGGAGACTGAGGTTCATTGCAATAATCTGCAATTATGACCAATACAAGACTGACACTGTCCTATAGTAGAGTTTTATCTTAAATTGATGATGTAATAAATTCCAGTTGCAGTCTAGTTGTCAATTGTAGGATAAATACTTCAAATCTAAACAAAAGTAGAAATTGTTTTTTTTTAAAAGCATCGTTTCAACAACAACAAAAAAAGTGAAGATAAACATCTTTACTCCTCTTCTTGCTTGGACAGAGGCAGGTGAAACTCTTAAGATAGACAGATGAGTGAAATTCTTAAGATAGACAGTGAAATTCTTAAAATAGTGAAACTCTTAAGAGAGATATATTAGGGAAATTCTTAAGATAGTTAAATTCTTTAGATAGAAAAATGAAATTATCTCGATAGATATAGAAGTAAATTTCTTAAAATAGACAAGTGAAACTATTAAGTTGGACAAGTGAAACTCTTAAGATAGACAAGTGAAACTCTCAAGATAGACACGTGAAACTCTTAAGATGGGCAACTGAAACTCTTATCATAGACAAGTAAACTCTTAAGATAGAAAAGTGAAATTCTTCAGATAGACAAGTGAAATTCTTAAGATAGACAAGTGAATTCTTAGATAGACAAGTGAAATTCTTACGATAGACAAGTTAAACTATTATATAGACAGGTGAATTTCTTAAGATAGACAAGTGAAAATCTTAAGAGAGACAAGTGAAACTATTAAGATAGACAAGTCAAAGTCTTAAGATAGACAAGTGAAACTGACAAGTAAAACTCTTAAGATAGACAGATGAGTGATATTCTTATGATAGACAGTGAAATTCTTAAGATAGAAAATGAAATTCTCTCGAAAGATATAGAAGTGAAATTCTTAAAAAGACAAGTGAAACTATTAAGAGAGACTAGTGAAATTCTTAAGATAGACAAGTGAAACTCTTAAGATAGACAAATGAAATTCTTTAGATAGAAAAGTGAAATTATAAAGATAGACAAGAGACGATAGACAAGTTAAACTATTAGATAGACAAGTGAAATTCTTAAGATAGTGAAATTCTTAAGATAGAAAAATGAAATTATCTCGATAGATATAGAAGTAAAATTCTTAAAATAGACAAGTAAAACTATTAAGTTGGACAAGTGAAACTCTTAAGATAGACAAGTGAAACTCTTATGACAGATAAATGAAACTATTAAGATAGACAGTGAAATTCTTAAGATAGACAAGTGAAACTCTTCAGATAGGCAACTGAAACTCTTATGGATACACAAGTGAAATTCTTCAGATATACAAGTGAAATTCTTAAGATAAACAAGTGAAATTCTTAGATAGACAAGTGAAATTCTTACGATAGACAAATTAAACTATTAGATAGACAAATGAAATTCTTAAGATAGACAAGTGAAAATCTTCAGATAGACAAGTGAAACTATTAAGATAGACAAGTCAAAGTCTTAAGATAGACAAGTGAGACTGACAAGTAAAACTCTTAAGATGGACAGATGAGTAAAATTCTTAAGATAGACAGTGAAATTCTTAAGATAGAAAATGAAATTCTCTCGAAAGATATAGAAGTGAAATTCTTAAAAAGACAAGTGAATCTGTTAATATAGACTAGTGAAATTCTTAAGATAGACAAGAGAAACTCATAATATAGACAAGTGAATCTCTCAAGATAGACAGATTAGTGCAATTCTTAAGATACACACTGAAATTCTTAAGATAGGAAAGCGAAATTCTCTCGATAGATATAAAAGTGAAACTCTTAAGATTGACAAGTGAAATTCTTAACATAGACAAGTGAAATTCTTAAGATAGACAGATGGGTGAAATTCTTAAGATAGGTGAAATTCTTAAGAAAGACAGTGAAATTCTTCAGATAGATAAATGAAATTCCCTCAATAGATATAAACGTGAAATGTTTAAAAAAGACAAGTGAAACTATTAAAATAGACAAGTGTAATGTCATACCTTATAATGTGTGAAAGATTCTCAGTGTTATGTCCTACCCTGGAAGGTGAGAAAGATTCTCAGTGTAATGTCATACCTTGTAAGGTTAGAAAAATTTTCGGTGTAATGTCATACCTTGTAAGATGAGAAAGATTCTCAATGTAATGTCATACCTTGTAAGGTCAGAAAGATTCTCAGTGTAATGTCATACCTTTAAAGGTAAGAAAGATTCTCAGTGTAACGAGTCTGAATTATGTATTATCATGAGCAGGAGTTGACATCATCAACATCTGCAGTGAAGAAAACTAATCGTTGTTATTGTTGTTATCGAAACCAACGGGCTCTATAACAAAATTATCTGTTCAGCCTCCCTGCTGCGGGGTTAATTGGATAGACACTAATTACTGGGTTTCGACAAGAAGCCACCAGTCATGATACTACTTATCAAAGATTACATGCTGATCATAATAACTGCCACCATGTACACACTGTGGAATGAACACCAGTCACATGTTGACCAAGCACTATACACATACCAGTTACCACCACATACTGGTCACCAGTAACTAGTCATATCTCTGCACAAGGTATCATTGACAGTGGCTTTTCATCCTCCATGCAGTCACCAATGAATGAGCATCATCATGCATACACCAGCCACCAAACAAAATTTGCAACATCTTTGGTACAGAGTTGAGGATTGATTTTGAACTACCCATCATTATCCATTCTGCTAAATTATTAAATTAATGGGTCAGTCTAAATTTATGCACTCCACATGGAAAGGGATCATGCTGATGTCTTCTCCATCACTCATTATCACTTTTCCATGAAGTTGATATATCTGGCACCCATGAGGGATTTTGTTTTCGCTCTGAAGAGATGGTTACACAATAGTGATGGTTATGAAAAAACAAATTAGTTTTCTTCCCTGCAGATTTTGATGATGTCAACTCTTGCTCATGATAATACATAATTCAGACTCTTTACACTGAGAATCTTTCTCATCTTACAAGGTATGACATTAGACCGATAATCGTTCTCACATGTCAAGGTATGACATTACACTGATAATCTTTCTCATCTTAAAAGGTATGACACGCCGAGAATCTTTCTCACATTTCAAGGTATGACATTACACTAAGAATCTGTGTCATCTTACAAGGTATGACATTACACCGAAAATCTGTCTCATCTTCCAAGGTATGACATTACACTGAGAATCTTTCTCACCTTACAAGGTATGACATTACACTGAGAATCTTTCTCATCTTCAAAGATATGACATTCCACTGAGAATCATTCTGATCTTACAAGGTATGACATTACATCGAGAATCTTTCTCATCTTCCACGGTATGACATTACACTGAGAATCTTTCTCACCTTACAAGATATGACATTACACGGAGAAACGTTCTCACCTTACAAGTTAAGTCTTTACACAGAGAATGACATTACAATGAGAATCTGTATCACCTGACAAGGTATGACATTACACTGAGAATTGTTCTCCCCTTACAAGTTATGACATAACAATGAGAATCTTTCTCAACTTCCAAGGTATGACATTATACTGAGAATTGTTCTCGCCTTACAAAGTATGACATTAGGTACACTAAGAATCTTTCTGACCTTACAATGTATGACATTACACCTTTCTCACCTTGTCACCTTATATGACATTACACTGAATCTTATTAACTTTACACAGTATGACATTATTTTTTGTTGATGCAGACCTAAAAAGCTACCATGAATGCAATGATTTACAGATGATTCTATCAGTACAAATTTTGATTTGAATGAAATAATATGGATCTGTCAGTACAATTCAATTCAAAATGGAAACAAATTTTCCTATATGAAGAAATTTGATTGAAATAAAATAAAATAAAATTTGTACATAAATACTGTGTGACTACATTTATCTCACTTATATAGTGGCAGACAATGTCTAGAATGCAAGGTGATTAGATCGATATGGTATATCGTGACAGATGATCCCTTGAATGCAAGGGGATTAGATTAATAAGGTATATAGTGACATACAATACCTAGAATGCAAAGGGATTATATAAGGTATATAGTGACAGTGTCAAGAATGTAAGGAGATTAGATCAATATGGTATATAGTGACAGACAATGTCTAGAATGTAAGGAGATTAGATCAATATGGTATATTGTGACAATGTCTAGAATGTAAGGAGATTACATTAATATGGTATATAGTGACAGACAATGTCTAGAATGTAAGGAGATCAGATTAATATGGTATATAGTGATAGACAATGTCTAGAATGTAAGGAGATTACATTAATATGGTATATAGTGACAGACAATGTCTAGTATATAAGGAGATTAGATTAATATGGTATATAGTGACAATGTCTAGAATGTAAGGAGATTAGATTAATATGGTATATAGTGACAGACAATCCATAGAATACAAGGATATTAGATTAATATGGTATTTAGTGACAAGCAATGTCTAGTATTTAAGGAGATTCGATTAATATGGTATATAGTGACAATGTCTAGAATGTAAGGAGATTAGATCACTATGGTATATAGTGACAGTGTCTAGAATGCAAGATGATTAGATTACCTAATATGGTATATAGTGACAGACAATCCATATAATACAAGGATATTAGATCAATATGGTATTTAGTTACAGACAATGTCTAGAATATAAGGAGATTAGATTAATATGATATATAGTGACAGACAATGTCTAGAATGTAAGGAGATTTGATTAATATGGTATATAGTGACAGACAATGTCTAGAATGTAAGGAGATTTGATTAATATGGTATATAGTGACAGACAATGTCTAGAATATAAGGAGATTAGATTAATATGGTATATAGTGACAATGTCTAGAATGTAAGGAGATTAGATTAATATGGTATATAGTGATAATGTCTAGAATGCAAGGTTATTAGATCAGTATGGTACATTGTGATATACATTTATGATGCTCAGCATTAAAAGGTTAGTGTTAGGACTTGTTGGCCTACTGTCAAGATAATGTGACTGGGTGATACGTGTCTTCAAAATGATACCCCAGTCCTAGACGTCACAATATACTGCCAAACTACATAAATCATAGCAAAATGACCAAAACATTGTTAATTCTCCATTAAAAGTCCAAATCACACACACACACAATCATTATAGTGTACAGTGACAGACAATCTCGAGACTGCAAGTGGGTCAGATTTATAAAGTATTTAATAACTGGCATGTTATTTCCAAAGTCCCTATGTCACTGATTTACATGTGTATTTCAAAATAAATTGATAAGTATATATAGACAGGCCTGTCATTTCCAAAGTCCCTATGTCACTGATTTACATGTGTATTTCAAAATTAATTTATAAAGTATATACAGACAGGCCTGTTATTTCCAAAGTCCCTATGTCACTGATTTACATGTATATTTGAAAATCAATTGATAAAGTATATACTGACAGGCATGTTATTTCCAAAGTCCCTATGTCGCTGATTTACATGTGTATTTCAGAAACAAACAGTAAATGTGTTCGTCAGTGCTGAGTTTATATTTTGATACAAAATACAGTTTAACAAGTTTTGTCTGTACTTAGTTAATTTGAATAAATGCAACATTAATTAACAAATGTTTTATCATATATATTTGAAAGTTTCATTTTTGCAAGCTGTATAATACAATTATAATCAGCTTATTTGATACGGGAAAAATAACAATAAAATTATAATCAGCTTAGATGATATTGAAATGTATATAACAATTGTAATCAGTTTTTTTGATATGGAAAGATGTATTATACAATTATACTCTGTTTAGTTACGGAAAATGTATAGTACAGTTGTAAAAAACAGTTCTTTTAATTGAAATTGAAAGATGTATCATGTATTATTCTTCTATTTATTAATTGGGTGATTTTGTATCTAATTTACTGAGCTTTCTACCACCTTGGGAGCCATAGGTTTGGCTGGATTTTAACCAAACCTGGATTGTGTATGTGTGTATGTGGATTTTCAACTCAAATCTCCAGCCCTTCCTAGCCCCATCAAATCTCCAGCCCTGGCTAGCCCAATCAAATATCCAGCCCTTGCTAGCCCCATCAAATATCCAGCCCTTGCTAGCCCCATCAAATTTCCGGCCCTTGCTAGCCCCATCAAATCTCCAGCCCTTCCTAGCCCCATCAAATCTCCAGCCCTTACTAGCCCCATCAAATTGTAAATAAGCCAGTCCTTTATGTCATTAAGCTCTACACTAATCATAATATATCAAGTTGCTTAGGAATGAGATCCATGCATAATAGTGATTTTATGTAAAATACATAGTGCCAGTACATTCAGAACAACTCCAAGTCTTTGTTATAGCATTTATGCATAATAAGAGAGATGTGTTTCTATGTACTGAGTTTTGTTTACAATTATTTCTTTTTCAGCATCTGCTGGTGCCATGTCATCACCAAAAACCAGTAACACTGACAGGTTCATGTGCACTGCATATCTTCTAGTTGATGTCGGACCCAGGGTACTGAGACAATTTTTAAGTCATCACACAGTCACTTCCAAAAGCACTCTGGGCCAATATCTGGCGAGACACATGACTATGACCATCGGTCTTGGAAGGGTACTCAACCAATCATCCCAGATGGATATCATGTTTCCACCAAATGGTGATGATACATACCTAGATGACTATGACATCACCCTGCTGTCTGCCATCTTTCAGAACATTGCGCTATCTCTGAGTCAGCAAGAAAAGGACATGATCAAAAAACTACGAGAAGAGAGAAACAAACTGTATGGTCATGCCAAGTCATGTCAGATTAGTGCCAGTGACTTCCAGACTTACTGGAATGACATCAGCTCAATATTGACAACTCTCATCCAACAATGCATGGACGCAGCTTTTGAGGCTAAGATACTGCAGGAAATTCAGCGCATTCAGATAGCTGGAATCCCTGATGGATCCTACCTAGATGTACTCAAAAACATGGCCTGGCAAGATAGAAAATATTGAGGGTGTATTACAGAATGTGACAACAAGATTACAAGCACTGGAGTCAAGGCAAATGTCATCAGCAAGTGAGTCATAAATATGAATGCCCCCCAGTAAAAGTTGCAGTCTGAAAATAAAGAGTCATAAACATGGATGTACATACAATACAAGTAGGGACACTGCTTTTGATGCCAAGATATTTCAGGAAATTCAGTGCATTCTGATAGCTGGAATACATGCAGGATCCCTTTTAGCTATACTGAAGACATGGTTTGACATGATAGAATCAGTTAAGAATGAGTTACAGAATGTGACAAAAACGATTACAAGCACTGGAGTCAAATACAAAGTCATCATCAAGTGCGTCGTAATCATGGATGTATCTCAATACAAGGAGCAGTCTGAAGAAAAACCAAGTCATAATGAAAACACATTTAAAGAAAGAGTCCGTTACAAAATCAGGCATTGACGTGTGTTGAATTATTACCCCATCACAGTAAAGAAAGAGTCCCTTACAAAATCAGGCATTGACGTGTGTTGCATTATTACCCAATCACAGTAAAGGCATTTATAAACTCCATTTGACAAAAACATATATCTCAGCAAAATTAAATCATTATCATGTATACCATTAAACTGAGAAGAATCTCAGGTATGCGAGTCACAAATAGACCTACCTTTTAGCTGAAAAAACAGTCTCAGTAAAGCAAATCAAAATGTACATTTGCTTGCAGTATTGAAAGGACAATGAGAACAGCTGAGACTATGTGTTTGATTATTCAGTTTGGAATGAAGTGGGTGTACATAACCACAACTTTATGTGTTTGATTATTCATTTTGGAATGAACTGTGTGTACATAATCCCTAACTTTATGTGTTTGATTATTCAGTTTAGAATGATTGATTGATTGATTGATTAATTGAATTTTAACGGTGCACCAGCACTTTTAAGCTATTCAGCGCCATACAATAGGTTATATGTTTGATAATAAGAACGGTTTAACATCGATCGACATAGAAAATCAAACAGCCCAAAGTAAAATGGTAAGATATTGGTATTTGCCGCACAATAAAAGTATGTAATCTTTTAAAATTTATAAAAGGTCATATATCGACCAGCGATATAAAAAAACAGATGATTGAAATTAAAAACGGTAAGATGGTAACGGTGCAAAATAAAGCTTCCCGATCAACTGGAGAGGTAAATGTTCTATTTTAATGAAAAAGGATGAAAAGGTATTAAAATGGGATGGTATATATATTGCATAAAACTGCAAAAGGTCATAGCATAAAAGTCCAATTTTACAGTAAAGATTTACTGCTTTCAGGAACTCTATAATACGAGTGATGTTTATAGTATCAAAACGTTCTTTCATATCATGCACAATGTAATAACCATCGAGCGTAGGTTGTAAGTGAAAGCACTCTATCATAAGGTGATTGACAGTGAGTGGTTCATTGTAGTAAACGCACTCTGGTGGGTCTTCACCTTTTAGTATGTGTGTGTGGGTGATATAAGAATGACCAATTCGGATTCTTGCAATGACTACCTCCTCCCTACGTATGGTTCTGTAGGAAGGGGTCCATTCTCCTAGGGCTGGCTTCATTGCATGAAGTTTGATACAAGGTTTAAAATCAGTATAAGGTATTTTAAAATCAGATGGTCCTAGAGTAAGTGCCCTTTTAGCAGCGCAATCTGCTTTTTCGTTACCTTTTATACCAATGTGGCTAGGTAACCAACAATATATTATGTTGTGGTTGACACTCAGCTCATTATTTTTAATGAGTATGTTTTTCAATATTGGGTTCTCCAGGATTCTATTATGTAGTGACTGGAGTACTGATAGCGAGTCGGAGAAGATGATACTGTTTAAAATATGTTTCTTTTCTATATGTTGCAGAGCAAGTTCTATTGCTCTGATTTCGGCTGTAAAAATTGATGCTCCATTGTGTGATTTCCACAAACAAAGGCTGCAGCAGCCTTTACCTCATTCTTTGATCCATCATTGTAAATTATGGTGTAGTTTTTAAATTCGGTGAGGAGTCCATGGCAAGAGTTGTGGAAGACAGAAGGGTTTGTCTCAGATTCGTTTCCATCGTGTAGCGTAAAAAGTACTTTTGGTTGTTTAATTAGCCAGGGTGGTGTTTCGGGGATAGACGTTTTCTGAATTTTAGAAAGATCTATATTTGTAGTGTTAAGGCTGGATGATATTCTAATGCCAAAGGAAGGTATGGCGTTTGGATTATTTTCGTATAAAGTTTTGTATTTGGGTTGAAAAACAGCTGAAAAAATAGGATTCAGAGAGTTTGATTTTAATTTGAGAGCATACTGTGCGGAAAGCATGTCTCTACGATGTGATAATCGTGGTTCATGCAACTCAGCTAGAAGGCTTTCACACGGATATGTTTTAAATGCTCCCAAAGCCAGTTTTATTCCCTGATGATGAATTGGATCAAGTATTTTCAAGTAGGATTTTCTGGCTGAGCCATACACAACGCAACCATAGTCTAGTTTGGAGCGAATAAACGTTCTATATAAATTCAGGATGACTTTTGTATCAGCACCCCAGTCAGTGTGCGATATTAATTTAAGTCAAGTGCTTTTGAGCATTTAGCTTTCAAGTCCTTTAGGTGTGGAATTAAAGTCAGTCTTCTGTCAAAGATAATACCTAAAAATTTTGTTTCCTCAACAACTGGAATAGGTGTTCCGTCCAGCGTGAGGTGAGGTTCATCGTGATGTCTCCGTAACTGACAGAAATGCATGCATACTGTTTTAGACTTCGAGAATTTGAAACTGTTTGCACTGGCCCAACTTTGAATCTTGTTTATATTTTGCTGAAGTTGTCTTTCAATTGTATGCATGTGCTTCGATCTATAACATATTAGGAAATCATCAACATATAGCGAGCAATCCACACCAGGAGTCAGACACTTTGTGATGCTATTAATTTTGATATTGAAAAGTGTCACGGATAAAATACTGCTCTGGGGCACACTCATCTCTTGCTCGTGCATATCTGAGAGAGTAGATCCCACTCGTTCCTTGAATTCTCTGTCTGGGAGAAAGCTGGATATGAAAGAGGACAGACGGCTTTTTAGACCTAGATCGTGCAGGGGTCATTTAGTATCCCGTACTTCCATGTCGTGTCACAGGCCTTTTCTAAGTCAAAGAAAACCGCTACTAAATTTTCTTTCTTGATAAATGCATCACGAATGAATGTTTCTAGTCTAACCAGATGATCATTGGTGCTCTGTCCATAACGAAAGCCACTTTGGAAAGGAGATATTAAATTGTTAGTTTCCAAGTACCAGATAAGTCGAGAATTGATCATTCGTTCCATTGTGTTGCACACACAGCATGTCAGTGCAACTGGTCGATAGCTGTTGGGATCTTCGCTATCTTTACCGGTGTAACAGAATTGTTACCGAGTGGATGGTGGATTAAATGAACAACACAAACACAATATGTGAAAGAAAATATAACTTTATGAAATAAATTATTAATGAAAAATAATGATGTATCAACACAATAACTCATGCGTTCAACCCACAATTGCACTCAACCATTCACAATACATGAATAAATTAAATATTAATACACAGATACAAAGAAATTTCTTGGACTATACACAGATCCAAGGAACCTTTACAAAAGTTATATTACAGTAAGTATAAATTGTGATAACAAATACAAAACATCAAACTATACTATCGCACGTATGGATTGCGACAACTAGCACGAACATATACATGTATTTAATCAAGTTGTTATCTTTTATTGAGATCCATGTAATCCCTTGAAATACTACTGTGATTTGAAGTAACTATGTAAATATAACAATGTATTCAATAGTACTACAATTGCAACACACACATGTGTCTCGACCCTGTATAACCGTACGATTCACCAACTGTTGAATCGCCGCCAGTTTCCCCGAATACCTAGGGTTGACCACTACTTTTATCGGCCGTTTGCCCTTCACGGATCCACCACAGTTATACGTACAGACAGCATACAGCATCTACTAGAACCAACGTTCCCAAATACCTAGATGCCACCCCGGATGTTTACACCTCTAGACAGCTCCGACACTCAGACTTCTAGATTTCCGGATATTTACACATCACGACAGATGTAGACGGACATACAATTCCGACAGACAGACAGTCAGACCTCAATTTGATCTCACAATCAAATGGCACAATTAATAACATTCAGCTACAATTCAAAGATGCTCCGCTACAATATCAGCTACGATATCAGCAACAATTTCAGAGATGTTCCGCAACAAATCAGCTACGATATCAGAGACGTTATCAGCTACAATAAAGAAACCAGACTAATAATAGTTGTCTCTAAAAATAATCTAAACCTTAGATTACGCTATTGCATTTAAAGTCTAATAGTGACTAGTAATTCCAAATATTTCACGTTTTAAATCTGCATTGTAATAAAGGCATCATTACATGAAATGATAAACGGAATAAAATTCACAATAAAACGAAATATAAATTTAACACTCACCCCTTTGGCTGGAGATAGAATGACGAGCTATCTTTCCTGTGATAAGATACTTTTGGACTCGTAATTATTATCAGAAATATTCTGCTTATATATCCTCAAATAGGTGAGCACAATTCAAAGCAAAATTGCCGTGCACCCCGTGATTCTAATGTTCTGGACTTCATGTCATTCGAAGTCAGGCACATGCAAATCGTTACACGCCGCTTACCTTGGAAAAAACCACTTATTCACCCCAGGTAACGCATGTACGACGAACCAAAAAAAAATGGTGAAATTAGTTTGTAATTCTAGAAGAAATAAATTCAATTTTCGCCTAATTCTGTGACAACCGGGTTTGGGGACTGGTATTACAGTAGCTTCTTTCCAGATTTTTGGTACATTACCAGTGAATCATAAATCATTGAAGGGTTTCAAAAGAGATGTTAATGATGATTCTGGAAGAGTGACGCTTACAGCAATGGCTTGTAAATTTGTGTTTAGAGGAATGACGCTATGAGGGGCTCTGTTGTTCACAATAACAGAGACTCCTCCTGAGGCCCTGTCAATATTCTGAGAGTAGTTGTTAAACAGAGAGTAGTTCTTAAGTGTGATGTTATCTGTATTTTTCAAAAATGTTTCCTGAAGACATAGTGCTGCATGATCATGTTCGTTTAAAAGCAGAAGAATATCATGGTAGTTGGCTTTAAGTCCTCTACAGTTCCATTGTAAAATGGTGTTCTTCATTACAACTTTATATTAAAGATTATGGAGCTAGGTTAGACCTTTCGCGGAGGCAAACTGTTTGTTTATTTATCTGGAGGAAGTACGGGGGTGTATTTTTTGTTGTTAGGTCAGGAGCTACCCTGAGGACATGAAGCAGATTCTTCTGCATCCATGTCCTCTAAGTCTCCAAACCTGTTGTGTAGCTTTATAGGGTCATCACACCCTTTTTGCTGCATATTTGTAGCTTTTTCTTCCTATTTGGTGATTTTGGTGGTGGATTATTGTTGAATGTTGTTTGCGTCGATGTCGAGTTTTTCTTCGGTTTGTAGTGCGGGATGTTTGAGTCGGAATGGGATTCATGTCGGTTTGTTTGTGTTTGTGCGTCTTTCGTTGCTGTTGCTTTTTGGCTGCTCTTCACTACAGTTGAGAAGGATGGGCCGGGGAGTGATCTATCTTGAACAAGCTTCCTGGCCTCTGAATAGGGAATGTTGGAAGTGTATTTAACCCTCTAGATTTCCTTCTGTCTCCATTTGTCGCATTCCTTTGAACTAGCATGGTGTTCCTTGCCGCAGTTGACGCAATGCAGAGTGGCTTTGCACTCTAATTTCCGGTGGGAGGGGTCGCCGCATCGGCCACATATTTGAATTCTAGAGCATCTGTCTTCATGATGACCGTATCTATGACATTTGTAACATCGGAGGGGATTTGGTATGTATACCTCAACCTTAACTTGTAGGAAGCCAACCTTGACCACTTTAGGTACTGTTGGCTTATTAAAGGTGAGTATAATAGTGTTGGTGTCTTGCAGATTGTTGTTTCGTTTGATACGAATTCTACGGACTGCAGCGACACCTTCATTTTTCATGCCCTCGACGATTTCCTTGTCGTTGACTCCAGCAAGGTCACGGCAACGAATGACGCCTTTTGATGTATTAAGTGTAGAGTGGGCGGAGCAGGTTAATGGACTATCGTGAAAGGTCTTAATTTTCAGTATATTTTCAGTTTGTGCTTTGCGCTCACACTCTACAAGTAGGCCGCCTGATCTGAGCTTCTTGACACTTTTCGGCTTGCCGACTAATCCAAGTATAGTCTTTTCGACTATAAATGGCGACAATGTAGCAAGTTGTTTAGCTTCGTCTTTCGATTGAATGACCATGAAGCGTGGAAAGGATTCCACACTACATGGTTCATCATCCGACTCTGATGACACAGTTTTGGTGCGTTTTAGTGGTTTTTTTTGGAATTCTCCATGATGGCTTGTTTGAAACATTCAGCACCCTTGCTCCCACCCACCAAGAGCCCAACAAGGGGACACTTTTAAAATGCCAGGGATAACAGATGCCATACTCAGTTGATAAAATTACCTTTGGTTGACCCTGAAGTCGCCAATTTCTAAGGTCAGTAAAATTACCCCCGATTGACCCGTTAAGCCACCGCCTTCTAGGAAGGTTTCTAAGATTTGGGAAAGGGAAAGATATAGCAATAGAATATAGGGGCAACGGTGGTATCAAAAGAGATACAAGGAGAAAGTAAAAGGAGGTGAGAGAGTTAATAAAAACTTCCTAGGGCTCAGCGTGACCATCCGATTTGTCGAGACCAGGCCGATCTCGACCACCCGTCTAAGAGAAGTAGAGACCAAACTAGTGTGTTGCAACTACCAGGATCCTTTCTTCCCCCGACACGGGACGCAACCCACGGCAAACAGGTTGCCTCTACTTAGTCGCCTTTTACGACACGTGGCGAGGCGCGTCGGGCCAATTCTACAACCCCGAACCCGCAGGGGGAAGTTTAGATTTGCTTGATTATTCAGTTTAGAATGAACTGTGTGCATATAATACCTAACGTTATGCGTTTGATTATTCATTTTGGAACGAACTGTATGTATAAGATCCCTAACAATATCTGCTTGATTGGAATGAACTGTCAATATCAGTACTAATTTGTTATAGTTGCTTTGTTAAATAGAGTGTATAGAAAGATGCTAGACATACTATGGGAGTTCAGAATTATACTTAAATAGTGTTTGGAAATATGCTAGACATAATGGCAGTTCATGGTTTTAGTTAAATAGAGTGTATATAAATATGCTAGACATAATGGCAGTTCATGGGTATAGTTAAATTGAATATTTAGAAATATGCTAGACAATGGCAGGTCAGTGTTATTGTTATATTTGGTTTTATAAATATGCTAGACATACTGTCATGTACCCACATTCATAATTGTAGGTATCCACATTCATGATAATTGCATATATCCACATTCATGATAATTGCATATACCCACATTCATGATAATTTCATATACCCACATTCATGATAATGTGGAATTTCTATTTGAAATCACATGCCAGTACAAGAACTGTACAGTAAAGTAAAATAGTATTATTTGTGTTTGTGTATATATTCATAAAATGGTTTACATGTCTGTTTCACAGACAAGTTGTGATTTGTGCTGAAAAACAAGATGACATGACTTGCAAACTGTATTTTGTTTCTTTTATATAATTCCTGTGAAAACCACAAACCCAGCCTTGGCAGTAAATATCTAAAACAAGGCTGAAAAAAACAAAGAAAATGCTGAGCCTTGGCAGCAATAATAAAATATCCAGCCTTGGCAGGAAAGGTAAAAAATATGCTTGACAGAAACAACGAAACACACAGCCTTGGCAGGAACATTTATTAACATTGCCTTGATAGGAAAAGTTTAAAACTATCCCTTGGCAGTGACATTCAGTGTTTTGTCAGTGTTTATGCATCTTGCTAAAGCAGGTTTATAGGATGTAAAAAAAAGTTACCTTGTTCAATTTTCCTTTGGATATATTTAGTTAAACAATCAATATATTGATTTCTGTTCCTTTGACTTCTGTTTATCTTTGTCGGTCCTTCCTTGTATTTATCTCTCCATCTATCCATCAACATATTGATTTGTGTTCTTTCTACTTCTGTTTATCTAAGTCTGTCCTTCCTTGCATTTATTTCTCTCTATCAACATCTTGATCTTTTTGTATGTATACTTTTCTTTCTTACATTGTATTAACTCTCCATCAATCCATATATATAAATATATATATATATATATATATATATATATATATATATATATATATATATATAAATCGTGAGCTTTATTTACATATGCATGTATGATATTAAATCTAGGATTTCTGCTTGATGTTAGTTATCGCTCCATCAATCCGTTCAGTATAGATCTTTCTTTATGCATTCTATGTTTTTGCTATCGAATTATAAATCTCTGGAAGGCTTTATCCTCTAAATTTATGAGATTCAAGTTTTCATCTTTAAATTTAATTATATGTTGTCACTGTATAGTCAATTTTGTGCGGAGATGCAGTAAAGAACTATATATATATTAATATAAACATACACACACACACACACACACACAAATACACACACCCCCATACATACATACATACATACATACATACATACATACATACATACATACATACATACATACATACATACATACATACATACATACATACATACATACATACATACATACATACATACATACATACATACATACATACATACATACATACATACATATATACATACATACACACATACAGGACTTGGAAACCTATTCAATACTTCTTTTAAAGTATCATGGAAACTCTAAAGGAATCAAATTAGTTTCAGTTCGTTGGATTTGAAAATCTTATTTAGTACTTCTAGCTAAGTATATTCAAGATATGGACTCTGAATGGAAATGGACTAGGACCTAGGAATTTGGATAAAATATATGGAACTCAAGATGTAGACCATATCTACCATAGTGGACAAAATGCTGGCCTGTATAAATTCCAGTTCAGGTTTTTCTTGATTTCCCTACATTGGTCCTCTAACCAGCTTTCCTTTGCTCTTGTATCTTATTGTTAATGTACACATATTCTCTTGTATCCTATTGTTAATGTACACATATTCTCTTGTATCTTATTGTTAATGTACACATATTCTCCTGCTTCATTAAAATCTCCTATATCCAACTCATTTTATTCCATGCATCACAGTGGTATATGATATCTGCTGTGACCCATATCCAACTCATTTTATTCCATGCATCACAGTGGTATATGATGTCTGCTGTGACCCATATCCAACTCATTTTATTCCATGCATCACAGTGGTATATGATATCTGCTGTGACCCATATCCAACTCATTTTATTCCATGCATCACAGTGGTATATGATATCTGCTGTGACTCATTTTATTCCATGCATCACAGTGGTATCTGATATCTGCTGAGACCCATATCCAACTCATTTTATTCCATGCATCACAGTGGTATATGATATCTGCTGTGACCCATATCCAACTCATTTTATTCCATGCATCACAGTGGTATATGATATCTGCTGTGACTCATTTTATTCCATGCATCACAGTGGGATATGATATCTGCTGTGACCCATATCCAACTCATTTTATTCCATGCATCACACTGATATATGATATCTGCTGTGACCCATATCCATCTCATTTTATTCCATGCATCACAGTGATATATGATATCTGCTGTGACCCATAGCTTCTTTATCATATGATACTTGCCAAGGATCTCGTTATTACTGCCATGTTGAACATGGTGATCAAAGATTCCGAGTTTATTTCTTCAGGACTAGAATTATGAGTGGCACAAGGTCTGATGGTTTATTCTTGTGACAGCTAATGATAAGTTATGTGTTGTAACAATGCTGACACTAATGACTGGAAGCATTTCCTCACCAAGATGTCAATCTGGTTGTGATATTTTTCTTCTGGATTATGCCAAGTTCATCTTCTTGATGGTTAATGGGGGCCAAGGATATTTGTTTGCTCCAGGATTTAGTAGGTGATGAAGTCCAGGAGTTTCATTCCTCTCTTACTGGTCTGTTCATTACAGTCTGGACCTAACATTTCTTGCCAGTCTGCCCATGTGTCTTTTCTACCTTGGCTTTACATTATCCTTGTATAACTAGAATATCCTTCCTGGGTGTCTGGCCTGAGAGTTTAAAGCTGGTCATAGAATGCATCTATTTACTTATCATCATGAAAACATTTTCAAATTGCTTCCTTTGTCTCAAGAGAAACGTCTACAGATGGTTTTCTTTGTTAATCTGCTCCCCAGGTGGAAGTTTCACATCTCAGCAGTTTCTAACCATCTCATGTTGCACATAAGTATATTCTATGAAGTAATGAGGAATGCCTTTATTCAGAAAACATATCCATTATGAAAAGTGGTGACCAATATGCAGTGATTTCCTAAATCCTCATTTGATTTGTGCATCAGAAATCCGCAATTTATTTAATTTGATACCCAATTCCAACACCAAGGAGATTGTTACACCCCCACCCCCACCAGGAAATACTGATTTTATTTTTGGTATAAAGTCTCACAACATGACACAAGTACAAATTCTGCCAATATTTATCATTTTAAAAATTATTACTTCGGCATGAATTCCAAATCATCATTCAAAGGCCTACATACAAGGCCTCATTCAACTTTCGTATGTAAGAGTGGGCAGCTTGAAGGATGCCCTTGATAATGTGATGAGAATAAGATGTTTTTTGGAAGAAATATTTCATTGGACATAAGGGTATTTTTACGTAGGGGCTTGAACAACTAAAGAAAGCAGAAAAAATAATGAAAATGTGCTGGAGGAAGAATTGAAGAAGATGAAAGACAGGTTGTCTAAAGATAGAAATGACTGTCACGAAATTGTATACGACTATGTTCAATATGTATATGTGGTGAAAAAATCTATTCTTGATTTCGTTACTGCGTACAGCCTTACCGAGGGTAGTTTATTATTTTGGGGGCTTTTTAGTTATTTCGGCATAATGAGCGAACACTTAGCTCATGCTGTATGTGCGAAATTGCCTGCAGGTTAAAGTACCTAGCTGCGCATATCTGTCACAGCTAGGGGTATATAAGTACGAAATTATAAGACAGAAATCACATTACAATGTTGTCTTGTCGGAAACGCTTCCATCCTAAACTGAGCAATCTATCAGCTAAAAGAGGTAACAATAAATTTAACTTTGTTTTCATTGCTATTTTTATTATGATATAATTCATTGTTTTACATATTAGATGTTTAGTATTTATTATAAAATCTATAGAATAAATACATAGGTTAGGCAGCGCCATTTTATCAGAAGTACTATATTTTGTTTCATTAGTTCTTTTGTATCTGAACATAATTGAGTTCAATTATACGCTGCATGCTTAACGTTAAATGTACATGGATAATTATTTCATGTGTGTGAGAATACTTGACCGTGTCATATGTATTACACGATTCGGTTGTTCTAATTTTAGCTGAAGTGTTGTGCTGAAGTGTTGTGCTGAAGTGTGGTGACGTGTTGTGCTGAAGTGGTGCAGTGTTGTGGTAACTGCGTGTGTGGTGCCATGTTGTGGTGACTACGTGTGTGGGCTTGTCTATGCTGACCGTGTAATGCCCGTGTGTGGTGCCTGTGTATGGTGCTTACGTATGCTGCATTTATGTATGCTGCGTTAGATGTATAGATATGTGGTATTTATATATGATTGCGTGAGGTGAAGGTCACAACTGTTAGGTTTGACTCTGTGTAACCGGATGTACTTCCTGACGTCAAACGGACGCCAGGCTAGTAGCAAAATACCTCAGCAAGTAGTTACATTTATTCATTCCAGTCTCTTCATATGGACGACGTATTATTTATTTAATATCTTCTTTGCAGTCTCGTTATATGAACGACACCTGCATAATTTCATTAAACACAAATCTCGTCCCATGAACGAGAACTTCAGAATTTAGGGTTCACGATTGCATATGTCTCGTCATATGGACGACGAATTAATTATTTAATATCTTCATTCTAGTCTCGTCATATTGACGACGCATTATCTTTTCATATTTGCATCTATCTCGTTATACGAGCCTTTTTATATATATATTCATATTTGTAAATTCATTGATATACTTCTTTTTTGTCATTACGTTACTGAAATTCATAGTTCCATGTTAGGAACATTTATTTAAATAGATTTTCCTTATATTTTGTAAAATATTGGTGTCAGAGTTGATGTTTAAAAATTGCGTTTATAAAATAAACATCTTATTAACGCAGTTGAGTTCCGTGTCTTCACTAATCCAGTCCCGACTCGGTCTATCTTGTGACAATGACAATGAAAACATAAAAGAAAAAGAGGATTTTAATAGATTAAATAAAAACTGGATGAAGGTGCGGGATACATTTCGGTCGATGGGATATCCTGATTGGATACCAGATAAGAGAAAAAGAAGAAAGGAATGATTGACAAAATGAGGAGATGGCGTACAATTTGGAGAAAAACGAAAGAAACCAAAGGACATTTTCAGGGCCACTTATATATCTACATCGACAGATTAGCTTTCTTACCTAAAAGTGCCTTTAGTCGACTGTATAGCTGTAGATATGCCTATAAAAGATTTGTTTACTTGCAAACATTTGTTTTAGTCGTTTAGTTGTTTGTATGCTGTTTGTAATAGATATGACTCAAAAAGATTTGCTTTTGTGCCTAAACTTTTTTTAGTTAGTTGTTTAGTTGTTTGTATAATATATATTGTTTCTGTTATCTCTGTCTCTGTTCCGTCAGTCCCGTTCCCGCCAAGAGTTCTAGGTTTTTCCCCCCGCTCTTTTTTTGATTGAGATCATCCCTGGCTACATTGTTGCTAATCGTCAGTACCGTTACGTCACCTTACCTGCTCCATTCCTATTGTATCTAGACAGTCCCAATGCTGTTTTGTCCCTCTATAGTCCTACTCATGTTAAAATTTCCCATGTTAAATTCCCATTGTCCTTATATCGTCACGGGGGGGGGGGAGATATTTTAATTGTAAATCCCATAATCCCTGATTCATCCACATTCACTCCTCACGTAAAATGGGATAGAAGTTAGAAGATATTATTAGTTCAGCCCTCATTATGTGTTCCTGTAAGTAGATTTGTGCTTTAGCCTGTAGAGTATGAATCGGTATGCATTGATGTTGGCCTAGTGAAACAAAGACATTATGATCGCATAATATTAAATTATTTTGAGGCTGCCATAAAGTCATATCTGAGGCTATTGTGAAACAACATTTTCTCTAGTCTTTATAGCAAAGTATTTTTTAAGAATATTACTTAAGCAGGTAATACATCACAGCAATAGGAACATGTGTACATGTTACTTGTGCGCGTGTGTGTGTGTGTGTGTGTGTGTGTGTGTCATCATTAGTCCTTAGTCTTTATTCTGCACTGTATTTTCGGCTAACCGGGAAGCCGAAGGATGTCACACTATATTTACTCATCATTGCAGCTATGAGCAATTTTAGTCAAAGTTACAACACATTTAGTCCTACATTGAAATTTCACTGATTGATCTCATGAACGGAAGTTTGAAGAAGATAGCGAGAGTGCAAAGGGAAACAGAATTATTGTGTATGCTTAAATCAATACGTAAACGAATGCTAAACTTTATTCTTTTGACAATACACAGCATTGTGCGAAACACTAATTGTTTTAAGGACAGTACAATTATTGTAGTTAGAATAATTGGTGTCAGTAACTGGATGCTTCCGTTGAAAATGAAACCGAGAGAAGTGAACCAGCTTTACACAATCTTCACAATGAGATTTACACTTTTTCTTTATAGTTTTAATGTCTGTAGCAGTAGGCTGAGTGGGTCATAAACATTACATTAATGGGCTTTTATATTACATATATATATATATATATATATATATATATATATATATATATATATATATATATATATATATATATATATATATATATATATATATATATATATATATATATATATATTTATATATATATATATATATATATATATATATAAACTTTTTTAATTAATTAAGGCAAAAAAAACACATTACGAAACACAAGTAAATATTAAGTGTGTCATAATGTAAAGAAGTTAAATATAATGTTCTTCATGAATATACATCCATAATTTCCTATAATCATGTTATTGTAAAGAAGTTCTTCTTGGTATATTAATTACAATTATCAAAGATTGCCTAAGTAAAAAGCCAAACTGACATAGCATTAATGGACTTTTGTAATATATATATATATATATATATATATATATATATATATATATATATATATATATATATATATATATATAATACACTTTATTCAGTAATTTAGACCAAAGTCCCACATTAAGAAATACAAATAAATATAACATGTGCAATATTGTAAAGAATATACATACCTAATGTTATATTGTAAAGAATATACATACATAATGTCATATTGTAAAGAATATACATACATAATGTCATATTGTAAAGAATATACATACATAATGTCATGTTGTAAAGAATATACATACATAATGTCATATTGTAAAGAATATACATACATAATGTCATATTGTAAAGAATATTCATACATAATGTCATATAATCAGTACATGATATTATTAATGAAGTTAATACTTCTAAGTATACAAATCACAAGTTATAAAAGACTAAGGCAAAATGCCGAATTTATTGAGTGAGAAAGATTTATTATAATTAATATATTAATATGACTCGTGAAGGATACATATTTTTCTACAGGCGGATAGAGATAATAAATTTCATTACAGTAATTCTTTGCTAAATAGCCATTTGACAATAATATACAATTTGTAACAGAATTGTTACCGAGTGGATGGTGGATTAAATAAACAACACAAACACAATATATGAAAGATAATGTAAATATATAAAATAAATTATTAATGAAAAATAATGATGTATCAACACATAAACTCATGCATTCAGCCCACAATCACATTCCACAACCATTCACAATTCAAAAATAAATTAAAAATTAATACAAAATAAACAGATTCAAGGAATCTCCTGGACTATACACAGCTCCAAGGAACCTTTACAAAAGTTATATTAATGCAAGTATAAATTGCGATAACAAATACAAACATCAAACTATACTATCGCACATATGGATTGCGACAACTATCACAAACATATACATGTATTTAATCAAGTTGATAACTTTTATTGAGATTCATGTAATCCATTGAAATACTACTGTGATTCGAAGTAACTATGTGTAAATATAACAATGTATTCAATTGTACTACAATTGCAACACACACGTGTCTCGACCCTGTACAACCGTACGATTCAGCAACTGTTGAATCGCCGCCCAGCTTCTCCAAATACCTAGGGTTGACTCAATATTTTTATCGGTCATTTGCCCTTCACGTATCCAATACAGTTATACGTACAGACAGCATACAGCATCTACTAGAACCAACGGTCCCCAATACTTAGATGCCACCCCGGATGTTTACACCTCTAGATAGCTCTGACACTCGGACATTAAGACTTCTAGATTTCCGGATATTTACACATCATGACAGACGTAGACGGACAGACAATCCGACAGACAGACAGTCAGATACATCAATTCGATCGCACAATTAAACAGCATAATCACGGCACAATCAATTACATTCAGCTACAATTCAGAGACATTCAGAGACGTTCAGAGATGTTCAGCAACAATTTAGAGACGTTCCGCTACAAATCAGAGACGTTCCGCTACACATCAGAGAATTTCCGCTACAAATCAGCTACAATAAAGAAACCAAACTAATAATAGTTGTTTCTCAAACAATCTAAAACTTAGATTACGCTATTGCATTTAAAGTCTAATAGTGACTAGTAATTCCAAATATTCCACGTTTTAAATCTGCATTGTAATAAAGGCATCATAACATGAAATGATAAACTGAATAAAATTCACAATAAAACGAAATATAAATTTAACACTCACTCCTTTGGCTGGAGAAAGAATGACGAGCTATCTCTCCTGTGATAAGATACTTCTGGACTCGTAATATTATCAGAATTATTCTGCCTTATATATCCTCAAATAGGTGAGCAGAATTCACGGTAAAATTCCCGTGCACGCCGTGATTCTAATGTTCCTGACTTCAAGTGATTCGTAGTCAGGCACATGCAAATCGTTACACGTCACTTACCTTGAAAAAAAACACTTATTCACCCCAGGTAACGCATGCACGACGAAACAAAAAAAAATGGTGAGATTAGTTTGTAATTCTAGAAGAAATAAATTCAATCTTCGCCTAATTCTGTGACACAATTCACCTTCTCCCAAATAAACATTATTGTTTCAGCATAATTCACAGTTACTTATAATTTCTCTCAACCCTGCTGTGCCTACATGTCTCTATTTTCAGTGTATTCGCTCAGCAGCTAAATGTATATTATTGTCATAACTCTGTTGTCTTAAACTAAGTAACAGAAGGAAGCAATACCACAGAGGGTCGTACAATCAAGAAATAAATTAATTCCTTAATTTACAAACTGAGTTTTAAAAGGAACTTACAGCATTGTGAAGTAAATCCCAACTTGCCCTAAATTATCTATCACAAATCCAAAGGTATAGAAAAACGTGGATTGCCAGAACGTTAAAGATGTTATGAAAAATTCCAGATTAAATTGTCCTTATGATCATTACAATTCCTAAGAAAGAAGACACTGTGACATGTTTGTTTTTATTTTTTTAAAAGTTAGAAATGACTGCACCAATTTCAATTAACTTCACCAACCGCATTGTTCAAGTGCACATGGATTAAGCCAAGATCTATGTTTGAAAGTAATTAATATGGAAGTAGAGTTGTTCACGGATTATGTTATGTTCTAAATGATTTACTTTGGAATTGGAAAATGAAGTCTACCTGACACTGAAAACTATAATTAAGTAAATCATTATTGTTATAGAGTCAACGTTATTTATCGAAAAGCCATCGCCAACCAATTCTACTAAAGACAAGCAAATCATGACGGAAATACGAGAAGCCACATCTAGGTTAAGGTCGTTAATTATGCATACAACAAATTTAATATGATTATGCAATGCAAAATAGTGAATGATAACAATTTCCGATGGCAAGCAAGCAAAATATCAAGGTATTTTAAGAAGAAGAAAACCATGTCTGGGAAAGATAAAACAGTTACACGACTATTTCAAGAATTTCCCTTCATCAGATCGATTCCTAATTCAAATAGGGTCTGATTTATTTACAATTAACCGAAACATTAATGGTGGATGAAAAGATCACACTAGTCTTGATACCAAAATTAC
Organism: Unio pictorum; assembly: GCA_030141615.1. Lineage (NCBI taxonomy): Eukaryota > Metazoa > Mollusca > Bivalvia > Unionida > Unionidae > Unio > Unio pictorum. The sequence continues at coordinate 1,452,417 of JARLTB010000209.1, forward strand.
TATCAACGCTATAAAGCAGAGAAATATGTTATGTAATACAGTGTTTTAATGTATTGCTCATTTAGGATGAAATTACCAACAATCGTGGCTACAAATACTTGTTTTATGTCATCGACGTCTTTTCCAAATTTGCCTGGGTGGTGCCATTGATTTACAAATCGAGCAGTGAATTAATGCGAGCCCTCCAACTAATATTAAAACAAAGCGACCGGCACACTCTTTGATTAAAAACTGACAAAGGCACCCAAGAAAGTGGAGTGTTGGCTGTAGGAGATTGGGTGCGCATTGGCAAAATCAAACGCCCGTTTCGTGTCTCTGGACGAGTGCATGGACGTCATCCTACCGTCTATAAATTAGAAGACATGAACAGGGATGTGTTAAAAGGAGCGTTTTACTTGCCCGAGTTACAACGTGTCTCCAAAAAAGAAGACTACGTGTACGACACCAAAAGCATTCTCGAACACAGAATCGCTAAAGAAGGAAAACGACGTGTCAAAGAATTCAAAGTTCGTTTTAAAGGATATCCGTTCAGTTTTGATTCTTAGATCGACGCTTCGCAAGTCATCGACTATAAAAAGAATTGACCATCATTCCCTTCCACACAGCCACAGCTATCACAATCACTGCAGCGACCACTCATTCTCCCAGTTCGTCTCTGCAAGATCTACAAAATCAACATATTGGGTGTGGTGTGGAGAACGTGTGCTTAAAACTCAAATAGTCTTTTTCTGCTAGATCTTTGTGGTATATTCTGTCATCGGTGCGGTCATTGCAAATTTGAGTTTGCAACAAGGAGACAAACAACTGTGGAACATTTTACTGATCCGATGCATCGGTTACCATCTTCCCAATCCTTTCATGAAATACTCCTCGAACGGGAACAACGGGAATCTTGCGTCCAGTGTCAGTCAACACTCCAAAAACAACAACCCCATTTTGGGCGGACACACACCTCTCACTTCCAGTGACCCCTCGGACAGCCACAGATCTTTGAACAACACTAATCAATTTTACTTAACCTTACCCAGTGACAGTTCCATGGAGGTGTTTCCCAACAATGCTTTATGTTGGTACACGGACAAAATACCTCAGGCTATTCATCACTATAAAGCAAACACTTTCCAGGTCGAAATCCTGAATGCCAAATAACAAGAAGAAATAAATAAAATTGGGTTTTTAAGTGATATTAAGTCAGCTAGCAATCCAGTCTTCAGTATTTACAAGCTGAATATTCCTTCAAGTTATTATTTTAGTGGTGAACATTTGGTGGACACCCTTGCGGACACGTTCGACTTATACTTGAGTTAAGCCCTGAACAGAGCCAAAATAAGTGTTAAGATTGAATATCATAAAGTGAATCGTCGCCTCATGATCAATATTTATGATACTGACACCTTGTTCTTCAGGTTTAATGGTAGTTTGTTTCAAATGTTGGGTGAATATCCACAGATGGAAGCTTAGAATTTTGATCACAAGTTCAACAATAATATTGATTTTTACAGGGAAAAAAATGACACGAAGTAACGGAACGGAGGTGTGTCCCAACACGTTTTACTCCACCATATCGTTGATCAAATTGAGTCCTTGGTTGAGTTCTACCGGATCTCCAAAAGCCCCGTCAAAATTTTTAATTACATTTGTTAGTATAAAACAAGTGAGTGTTTCTTTTAGGTCCGCGCGTTCCATATTAGTTAAGATAATGATTTGGATCATGTAAGTTTTGGTAACAGGGGATGTTTTCCGTCACGTCAGCGCTTCACATTTATAAATGGAAACGCTTGTAAGTCTGGCTACCCATCGGTGACCTGTCACCAATGAAACATCAGTACCAAAATTGCAAAATTAATCGAACTCTAAATGCACATGAAGTATGGTAGGCACTTCCTGGACGAGCTAGCCATGGAGACTATTGCAGAAGAAGCCTGGATAGAAGAGGAAGAAGAAATATAGAAAAAGAAAGAGAAGAAAAGAAAACAAACGATCCTGCCTAACCTAATGATAATACATTGCCACCTCCAGAACCAGTACAATTACCACAACAACAACAACAAGTACAGCGCCCGCAGGAGACAAAGAGGCCAATTCATGCTCGACTGTGGCAAAGGAAGCAAAAGGAACAACAACAAGTGTTCACTATTTCCCAAATGGAGGAGTGGGATAGTAAAGCCAATGAAGCCTCCTTTGCGCACCTATCCACAAGGGTGAATTGGGAAGGTGATTGCAGTAGGAGATGTATCTGTGGTGCCAGGCCGAGATGGTGTCGCCATTAGCCAGGTACATCTGGAGTTTAAGAAAAACAGCCATTTTTCAGGGCTAACCATAGCTCTAGAAAAGAGACACTATTCATTTTGCCAATTTGTGTGATTTTGAAGTAGTGTGAATATAAATTCTCGCTCCTTTACTAATGATATCGTGTATGTGTGTGTGTTTGTATGAGCTCACGTACGTTTGTGTAGATAGTATATTTGTTATTAGCCTATTCTTCTTCGCATGTGTGGATTGTAAATTTGTGGTTACGTATGGCAACTTTCTTCGTGTAGATAGTATATTTTGGGTCTGTTTTTGCATCTTCTCGTATGTGGATAGTATATTTTTGGTTATGTTTTTTTCTTCGCGTGTGTTGATAGTAAATGTTTGTTTTTGCTTCTTCGCGTATGTGGATAGACTATTTGGGTTTTGTTTTTGCTTCTTCGCATGTGTGGATAGTATATTTTGGTGATGTCCTTTGTCTCCTCACCTCTGTGTGGATAGTAGATAATATGTTAAGAGAGAAGATGGGTATGTTTTCCTTCACGTCCATGCTTGACAAATATATTCAAAGCGGTCGTCGTTCAAGCCAAATATATGCCCTAGGGGTCGTACGCTGTACGCAATCCAAAAAACTGTGAGTCATAAAACCAAAGGACCCATCATCAACAACATACACCATCAAAGGATTATTAACCGGATTCGAACTGGAGAAACCTTGCTGGCGGGCAGTATGGGAAAATACATATCAGCCCTGAAGACCAACGGCTCGAAATGACCACATTGCACATTAGATGAGAATCTTCACCATGTGTTCAACATCTGCCATAAATATAAAGAACAAAGGAACAAACTAAGATGTTCTCTCAAGAAAATTGGCAAACCAACTTCATACCCTCAATTTATATTGGAAACCAACCCCAATCCAAACCTGACGAATGAAATAATATTAAAATTTATTAATGAAATTGATAATATAGGGAAAATTTAATATTTAACAGAACAAAACAATCAAACATACTTAACTAATATACTTTCTTCTCTTCACTTTTCTTGCATAGTATAAATTACATATAATTATAATCTATATTAAGCCTAAGGGCATTTGATAATGGTTCAATCAGCACCTATTTCTGCAAACAGGTTCTAGGAATCATACTAGAGGTACCTGGATTGAGTCCACACAAGTAAACAGCCCGGTTTATGTCTGTGTGACTCTCAATTAAAAGAAATAAACATGTTGATTAACCATCTATAATCTCATTTAATTCCATTACTAAATATGATAAATTAATAGAATTAGTTAAAACCCTTAAAACTTAAGATTATAAGGTGGCTAAATTCCCAGGCTAACAGGGCCAGCCGCATGAAAGTGTCATTAATTTCATTTAGAATAATAGGCTTCAATAGAACCCCAAAATTAGGTCTATAAGGTGGCTTAACTCCCAGAGCTATCAGGGCCAACTGCACAAAGCGGTAACTAAATAGATAAGATAAAATAGGAAACCAAAATATTAATTATATAAGGTGGCTTAAACCCAGCCATCAGGGCCCTCATATAAGACGTTTACTATGCCATTTACCACTACTACTCAATAAACAGCACAAATGATTGAATTCCAAATTCAAATACATCAGACGACACTATATATTAATTTTCGGAAATGGGAATCAAAAAGAATACACGAATTGCATGCACTCTCTTTCCAGATAGTCTGGCCAACCTTGCCTCCGCCTGACATATAGCACTGCTGCCAAAGAATGAGTGTGTCTATTCCCATTCGATTGATCAGACTGAAATTTTATCCCGTGAGACATAAATGTCTCGGAACCGGATAAATTAATTAGCACCAAATGAGTGCATTAATGCGTAGGGAGGTGTGGCTTCTTTCCACCTCCCTCGAAAAATCGATTAGCCCCAAAAGGGGCATTAACTAGTCGTCCATGCCCAAACGGGCGAATATGACTATAATCAAACTGGATTGGATTGGATTGGTTCAAGCCATTCTATGGAATAACCAAAACGAAGATGACAGCAGTCTCGGTTTTATTCAACTTGAAAGAGAGATGTTATTGGAAGCGACTGGTTATTATGTAGTGGAAATGCTTGAGAAGGAATGGAGGCATTATCACAAGGTAGGTAACAAGCCTCACAGTAGCCATGGATCTTGTGAAAGATATGATACAAGAAGAAGTGAAAAGATTAAGAGGCTTTATTAACCATCAGTATTTGAAAGTTGGTAACTTGAAAGAACTCCTAAATATTGCCATGAGAGTCAGATGTTTCTTAGAAGATATAATGGATGGACAGAGTGGTCTTTTGTAAAATGGTGGATGGACAAGATTAATAAAGCAGAAGAACTGATGTGAAATGTGTTAAGAGAAGAATAGAAGAATATAAAAGAAACCGGGCCTAAAGAGAGAAAAAAAAATACAACATAAAGTAAACGAGGAATTTAAGAAGCTGGAAAGACACATAATATAAACCCGCGACTGGGATTTTTTTGCTTCGTCCCAAACCCTAACGTAGATTATTTTTCTCACCCAATATTTTTTTTTAAAGTAAAGAGAATTCTGCACTATAAATTGTATTGGTTTATAGTCTATATGCATGGCTCAGTGTTTTCTATTATATTATTCATTTCACACAGCATTGAAAATTTTATCCTATCTGTACAACAGATATATTCAGGTCAGCGTCATTAAATGTAGCTAACAGTATATACTTTGTTTCACACGAAGTATTTAAAACTAGTTAGGTTGCTTTAACTACATTTAATGACGCCGTTTTAAAATTATAATAAGCTAGGACTGAATATAGGATAAACTTGACTATGCTGTGTGGAACGAACAAGCATAATATCAAAAAGCTCGACATCATATACGTTTGTCTTTGTCTCTCTTGAAATGTTTTTGTATGGTGTGTTCTCAAACATTGATTTAACTTAAGTTACTATGTTTTTGTCATATATTTATTGCTGTTGTTGTTGTTTGATTTTAGTACAATTACGTCAGGCACAGCAGAAGACAACAAGAAGAAAGTAGTTCTGAGCGCCTGGACACCTTGACTGAGACGACTGGTCTGAGATGACTAGACGGAGACAGGAAAAGAAACGTTAGAAAAATAGTAAATTTCTCTGTCGCGTGGGTGAGAAGCATAGAATCTATGTTGGGGTTTGTGCCGAGACAGGGAAATCCCAGTCAAAGGTCCATATTATTTGTCTCCACACGAGGCTTGCCCGAGTGGGGAGATATATAATATAAACTGGCAACTGGGATTTCCTTGTCTAGGCCCAAACCCAAACATAGATTATTTTTCTCACCCAATATTTTCTTTTAAAGTATAAAGAATTCTGCACTAGTGTTCACGTTCAATATTTACATGCGGCACAATAACATAAATATCTTAATGAGGGCTGTCGTATGACCCTTACGTCCGAAGTATACAGTTTATATGCGTGAGCCAAGAAAAATAACAACATTAAACGTAGCATGCTGATTAGGTATAATCACATTGAATTGACAATAAATAATTAATATTTATTACAAGAAACTGTTTTATTTTCATCAAATCTAATTTTGAAAAGTTATATTGTAAATAATAAAACGATATTGGCTACTCAGCTCTACTGTAGTTATATGTAGTATAAGCTGAAAAGAAGATTAATATCTTTCTTTAGATTATTCATGGGTAATTAGAGATCTGTGTCACTATCGTATATAACTATTCTTTTCTTTGGAGGAGATGAAACTGTGTGTGAGATACTTGTGTTGTCCTTAATATTGATTGTAAAATTGCCTCTATGTAAAATAGACCCTCCCAAAACGGGCTCTAGCGGATAACCATGTGCTAAACTTTAAAGTTCACGGATTCTTTGAAGATTTATTTTTCTGTCCTGGAAATATGGCAAGTGCTACAGTGAAATTTGCTGATGGAATTATGTGCTGACGGATAAATGATTCCTTCTGAGTGTTAAGTGTCTTATTTGTCATTAAATATTGTAGGTATATTTTTTATTCAACCGGTGCAAAATGGAAATGCTTAACAAAATTTGAAGAATAAAAAACATGTTTTATATAACACTTTTCTGGCTGTTAATAAGTTTTCCGTATTTGTACAGAGAGTTGGGAGACTTTGGAGTGTATAGATCAAAAGTCTATATGCGTGGAGCAGTGTTTTCTATATATTGTTTATTTCACACAGCATTGAGAATTTTATCCTATATGTAGCAGTCATTTTCAGGTCAGCATCATTAAATGTAGCTAACAGTATATACTTTGCTTCACACGAAGTATTTAAAACTAGTTAGGTTACTTTAGCAAAATTTAATGACGCTGATTTAAAACTGTACTGAGCTAGGACTGCATACAGGATAAAACTGACAATGAAGTGTGGAACGAACAAGCATAATACCAAAGAGCTCGAATTAAAATGCGTTTGTGTTTGTCTCTCTCGAAATGTTTCTGTATGGTGTGTTCTCAAACATGGATTTAACTTAAGTTACTATGTTTCTGTTATATATTTGTTGCTGTTGTTGTTGTTTGATTTTAGTACAACTACGCCAGGAACAGCAGAAGACAACAAGGGTTTCTATTTTTAAAGTAGAGTTCTGAGCGCGTGGACAAGGTCTGAGATGACTAGACCGAGACAGGAAAAGTAAAGTTAGATTTTTTTGTCGCATGGGTGAGAGAAGTGCTTGTCTGTTGTCTGTATTAAATCAATCTAAGTCCCACTCATTTGCTCTGAACTGATGCTATATAAAACCCGCCTTTCCCTTGTTGCTATAGAAACCCCAATAGCCCCATATTCAATTTCACTTGACGCTATAGTGACCCAGGGTGTACATAAAAGTCGTATCGCTATAGTGGATATAGGGGTCTTTCAATGTTAATTCCCCTTGTCGCTATGAATGTTTTCGCTATAGTGGATATGGGGTGTTGTAATGATAATTCCCATTGTCGCTATAATGTCCTCCTACACTACTTCCAATAAGTCAACTGCCTTGACAAAAAATATTAGCAATCACGAAAACCATATCAGAGAAACAGTTTGCGCAAAACTAGATAAACATTTAAATGCAGCCTGGCTCTCCGTACAGTCACATTAATTGCTATCACCGGAGTTAAACTACAGAAGAACTGAGAATGATCGTGATTATAAATACAAATCTTGGATATCATATACATCAACACGTGTAGAATTTGAGTCTGTAACAGTGGTTAGATACAACTACAGACTATGGTCTCCATTGTACATTTCAGTTTAAAAAAGATACATTTCAGGGGTCATCTAAACCATCGAAACTTAAATGGACCATTATTTCCAATACGGCAGCTGATTGAATGAGCGTGATACGAAGAAAAATCTTTCATGGCACACAGTCACTCATTTTGGTACAAAGAGACGAAAACAGCTTGGTAAGTTATTTATTTATGTATTCAGTCATTATTATGCTTCTTTGTAGCAGCAGAGAGGGTAAATCAGACAACGTTTTTAAACAAGTTTTCAATGGATTAGGGCTTAAAACCCGAAACAGACAAAAAATAATGACGCCAACGTCGTTGTCACTCATTCTCTCTGCTGCTATGGGTTAACACTTTTTTACGATGAAAATCCTTTTACGATTTCACAAACAGACTTATCGTATCGGACAACGTTTTTAAACAAGTTTTCAATGGATTAGGGCTTAAAACCCGAAACAGGCAAAAAATAATGAAATCAGTCAAAAAAAAATCAATGAAATCAGTCAAAGAAAAAATCAATTAAATCAAAAACATGATCCTGAAGGGAGTAAAAACTCTTCAACCGAATATTTTATCAAGTCCGATACGATATCGTGTCCTCGGGTCGAAAATCCTTTCAGGATGAAAATCCTTAGGATTTCACAAACAGACTTATTTGTAAAACTTCATCTTGTAAATCAATCAGATTATTGGACTGGTCAGTGAGTTTGAAATTAATTCTGGTTAATGAATTATTATGACACCGCATATAGACTGGATTCACCGGAGACTCAATAATTAGGAATCCTGGAGGGGCTGTTGGTGTAAATGAATACAAAATATATCCTTGCTGAGCTTGATTTGATCGTTCTAAATTTATTTGATAGCTTCCTTCGATAACATCACATACTAAATTGAGTGCTATCACCGATGAAATATTCACATTGAACGGAGCAATATGCCTGCCGCCACCATTTGGGTCATTATTGTGTTTGAGGATTTTTATTTCCGGTGATGTTGTTTTTCTCCATGCATCATGAATTATTTTAAAACCGACATCGATGGCATCATTGAGAAGTTTTTTTAGTTCTGGTACGTTATATCCTGGTATTGCAAATTCTGTTCTTGTTTTAGGATTATCGTCACCTAATACCTCTTGAATAATTTGTGAATGAAATGTTTCCATGTCATTGATGATTTTGTTACATGTTTCTACAACGCTGATAAATTCATCTCGGGTGAGAGTACCGGATTTAAGAGCTGGCAACAACAATGAAAAATCATTATTCATCGCTCTGAAATTTTCAGTGGTATTTTGCTGTCGAATTAAGTAGGATTTTCTTTTAGTGGAAGGATCTACCGATTCAGTGAAAAAATTCAATTTATCATAATCGCTATAGCTTTTTACTGGATTATCAGATTTTATCCTGTCTGTGACATAATCAGTTTTTTTTTGGTTCTGGTAAATCAACGGTTTCTCCCCGGGGTGGTAATTCAGGCCATCCTAGTATTGTCCTTATAGAACTCTGATAGATATCTACGACGTAACCATCTGTGCTTATTTCAATGGCAGATGATAGTGTTGGCTCATGAACCGTTATAGCTATTTTTGACTCTTTTCCAGTAATCGATTTTATTCTACGTTGCAATTCAGCATTGATTTGTTCAATTTGGTATGATCCGGTTAGTATGGAAACAACGTTCCAGTCTGGGGTACCGTCGTCTTTATTCTTATTTGCAAACACCAGTGAATTATTGGGTTGTTGACCACCAAATGATTTTGATCTGATATTAGGCCAACTGTGGTATACTCGTAATTTTGCTAGCGCTATCTCCTTCACTGGAACCGGGGTAGGGAAATTCACACTGAATTCTGGATTTGTTGAGGTTATTGAGATCATGCTTGTTTGTACTGGGTTTGTGTTCTCCACTATTCGTTGAAGTAATTCCATCTGTGTTGTCATTGTTATTATACTGTTGTTGTCGCTCTAATTTTGACATCGCAGAATCATAAATACTGACCATCGCTGAAAACTCACTCTCTGATATAATTGTATCATCGAGCGATGACGATATCAATGAGGATAATTGCGAGTATGCGGTTGATACAACATGAAATTTAATCACATAGTCTTGCAGTTTACTCTGGCTGCATGATGATATTTTTTTTGTGATCCCGGTTAATATATCAGCGATTGAAGCCACCGCGGATATACAAATTGGAACAGCAATCGGAGCTATCATTGTCACTGAAGACAGTATAATACCAGCTCCGGCCATTACACCAGACACTGAGTACACTGTAACGTCAATGACTGTAATTCTCCTGCGATATTTTTTTATTTTCATTGCATACTCCTCAGCGAGTGTTTTGAGTTTCATTGAAAATTCTTTGACTGTATCATAGCGATATTGCGATGATGAAATCGTTGATGTCATTGTTATTGGAAATGTCATCGTTGAATTAATCTTCTTCAGGTATATTTGTTATAAATTCTATCACATATGTTATTTTCGTTCTAACTCGTTCAACTCCAATAGACGATAACACAAAAATAGTCCAAGTGGAATTTGCACGAATTTGCTGTGTTATTGTATTATAGCGGTTTGGTCTGGGCCGACACCACCATAATTATCTTGAATATTAAAGTTATCCCCGCCAAATGTAGTTAACGTAAATCGATAAATACCTGTTACAGTTGGAATATAATCTATTCGATTAGCAGTGTCTTTGACCCAATCAAAATTTTCGACCTTAACTACATACACGTTATTCACAATAGTCGCTACGGGATGTGGAATTTTTATTTTATTGAGTTTTTCGGGGATTTTAGATAAATCATCTTTGATAACATCGATGGATTTTTTGATATCCGGAAGTTTTAGTTCAATTTTATCTAACGGGGTTCCAATAAATTTATCAATGATATTTCTACGAAATGATGTTAATTGTTTTCCGTGTTCTTCACTTTTAGATTGAAGTGTTGTTAGTTCCAACACAGAATTTTTTAACTCATCGTTGAGAGTTTTAAATCTATCTGTAATCGTCGAAAAAAGTACACCCGGTTTGAGTTTACCCTGATCAGAAAATAACGCGATAGTATTCTCGATTGCGTTTCGTTGTCGTGTTAAAATATCATCCAACGACACATCACTGGTTTTCAATTTACCCTGACGATCTTGAAATACAACTATTTCATTCGGGTCAACACTTGTTAAATTTAACGTCTCAGCGATTTCATCTTCAATTATTTTTTTTATATCACCCGTCGCAGTGTCATCGGGTTTGGGTTTCAGAGGTCTTCCCCAAATATCAATCATGTTATTGTAAAACTCTTTCTCTCTCTAAAAAGCGATTACTAGAGTATTCATTTACGACAATATGAGGTGGTTTTCCCCTTGGGTTACCCAAGGAGTTAGAAATAGCGTCAAGGACATTTAATACTTCACTGCCGCATATTGGTGGGTCATTAATTTGTTGTGTTGGTAGCGTAGAATACCAAGTATTCATTGGAAATTTTTTTATGTAACGCATAAACTCTTTTGGCGGGGCTAATCCATATGAATCAAAATAGACGATTGCCCGTGGATCTATAGCGTATGCAACCCAGTGAGTTCCAGGTCCGGTGCTGTTATCGAGATTAATAATACCGGTTTCAACATCATTGGGTTGTGCCGGCAACTGATCTTTCATAAAAACACCTCTGAAATTTTTAATCGCTAGTTTTTTAGCAGAATCCATTAAATCAAAATTGGACATTGGAACCATCGGTTCCTCTTCAACTAGTAAACCGGTCCTAGTCTTAGACCCTTTCCGCTGTACCATGAATACGGGGTTCCAGGTAGTCTTAGACCCCTTCCCTTTTTTTTATACCCTCGTCCCGTCTTCGGTTCAATGCCTTGTTTCGCTTTTGGCCTCGATGCGATAGCTTTTATTAATCCTGGTAACACACCTAGTCTAAAACCCTTTCCCCTTTTTTTATACCCTCGTCCCTTCTTCGGTTCATATGATTCAGCAATGCTTTGTGCCGTGTTTGCACCAAGACTTCCAACTGCCCCCAATGCGACTGCTTTTGCAACTGCTCGGGCTGCTGCCACAATTAATCCTGGAATCGCAGCAAACAACGGGAATATACCGCCTGTTTTAATCATATTTTTGATAGCAGCCGCAGAGAGAGTGATCTGAACACCTTTTTTATCCTTGAAAGCATCATTGAAGTGTTTTACTTGACGAGTTGTCAGCGATAATTTATTTGCACCACCATTCATTTGATTGGGTTTCAGCGTGAATGTGGTTCCACATTTTTTAGCTGATTCCGATTGCAATTTTTTGATTGGACCGGGGGTTAACGCAACACTAATAACACTATATGACATTATACAAAATAGATTGATTCTAAATCGTTTACAATTTCAATCATAGATTTTCCACTGTTGCATCAATGATTCTCATTCTTCCACCAACACCTTCAAGTAGCATTGATTTATCACTGAGAATGACAGCAACCGCTCTGTAATTAATAATACCCCCAGGACGGGTTACACGGGCTCTAAAGTGTATATCAACAACAGATTGTCTCATCAAATCAAGACGTTCCAATGAAAAGTAATAAATCGGATAGAGGCTTTTGAAATCCAATTGTGATATTTGCAAACCAGTATCCACATTTTGATCACGTGCCATAAATGACAACAGGTTATGATAGACACGTGCAATATGGTTGTGAGTGTAATCAAGTTGCACATCTTCAGATGGTTCCTGTTGGCCGTTTGTTCTCAGTGAGAGTTCATTAACACCTAACTGATCAAATATCATATGACTTCGTTCTTGAGTACCAACTCGTGCATTATTCTGTAATGCAATAAATATATGATGTGGAGCTGAAACCCCTTGTTTTGATGCCAGGTGCCATGTGAATGTACCATCAACATTGTCCTGTTTAATATCAGTAGTCACTGATAACCAACTCAACAATGATTTTCCTCCTTGGTCCATAAATGATAACAATTTTTCTTCTGCTGTGATTGATGGAGTTAACACTGGCATCCATAATGATAGTTTTGTTAAAATGACTTTACCGGCTGCAACTCCAGCATCACGCCAGATTGCATCATCATCAGTACCCTTTCGTACAAGCGCTACTGTGTGTTTAGCTCCATAAATAACTTTTCTAACATTTCTACAGAATCCGAAAATATGATGCAGTGGAATCGCACATGAAAATCGTCGACTCTGTCCATGCAACGTTGCTACGCGTGTTGCAAGCCCTAGGTTGTAGTTAGTAATATTATTAATGACATCAAAAGTACCAGCTGGTCTTGTATATCCGGCTGGTGCTGGATCAACTGCAGTGACTAGTGTTGCCTTGACTCTAGAATACTGGACGTGTTCAGGGTGATCAGTAATATCCTTAGAAAACATCATACATGGACCAGCTGATCTTGTATAATCATCAGAATATCTTGCTAACCCTATGATTGTTGTGGCCACATCAACTTCACGGTCAATGGATTCAATTTCTTTTCCATCAATGAGATATCTTGCACTTTCAAATAACGCCATAATACCGTTATTGACGAACCCAACTTTGATAGATGGGTTATTGTCATATGGGGTATCAGCTGCAACATTGGTTACAAGTTCTCCTTCTACTTCAATAAATGCCTCACACGGTAGAAAATATTTACTGGTATCATGAACTTTAAGTTCAATTCGCGATCGGAGATCTGGTTGTGTTGCGTGATAAGAATAAAATTGAAAATCGCGTATAGAATCATCTTTACGCACTGGGGCATAAATATCAAATGCTGGATCAGGTGACCTTTTGAACATTTTATTCTATTTATCAGAGTCTAAATCGGATTTTCACCGTAAAAGATTTTTCATCGTCGTGTTTTTTTAAAGCCACTTCCCGCTATCATGTTTGCTATCATGTTATCTTGGTCACTCGGAATCACCAATGACTCTAATTTTTCATCTACTGCGTTATTTATTATTTTACTAACACTTGCAGGCATTTCCGCTGTAGATGGCAATGGTAACGGTTTCTTTTTTCGTCTAACTAATGATGTTAATTTTTTCTTCGCAGTTGAAAACGCTTTTCCCGCAAGATCTCCAACAGCACCAATACCCTTATCACGAATAACATCAATGGCTTTCATTCCTAATTGTTTAGCTAACGGCATCACTTTTGGGGCCATTCTCGCAAAAAACCCTGCAATGGTAATACCTAAACTATCTCCGTAGTATGCTCTATAAAATGGAAACCGTGAATTAACTACATAGACGGGGGTTGGTTTATCATGATTGTAGTGTATGATCATTATTATAAAAAACACTAGTGTTTTCAATTGTTATTTATCTAATCGAATGACTTCGTCATCAGATTCATAAAACAATTTTTCAATTCAGTCACTATGATACCCACTTTCCGCTAACTCGCCAATAAAATCTCGATATGTTTTGATATCCATGATACCGCCGGCAAATAACCGTCTACAGATATCAGCTGCTTCATTAATTATTTCTGGAGAGTTATTTCCAGCTCGTTTTCCTCCGATGAGAACTTCTAATCGTGATATATCACTGAAAATATTACCAGGACATGAAATCCTTGGATTTTCACTCAAAGAGCTTCCAACGCTAGCGTTTTCAACTAGACGATTTTCCCCTGAAATTCCTCTCCCCAGAAATTCCTTCTCATCGTATGGCTGTCTTATTTGGAGCTGAAATTTTCTCTTGAAGTCTCTGTATTCCTTCATCCTTCTATCTAAATTCCCAGTATTTATTTCATACACTATATCAGCCCATTCATTATGTGACATTCTATAATCCGAATAATTGTCCCTGAAAAACTTCTCTTGTGAATCATACCTGTTAGCAGCAAATTCACCTAAATTGTCTATATCCTCGTTGAGTATTCGTTTTTTAGCGCTATCGGTAAATATAATTGATTTCGGTAGTCCACTAACTAGTTCTTCCTGAAATCCTTCAAATTTTCGTTCTGATATATCCTGAGGAAGTGTTTTTAATGATTTTTTTTGTTTGTTTAGTTCTTTTTGCTATTTTTTCTAACACAGGGAGAAAAGTCTCTTCTTGTTTTTTTCCTTGTTCAGAGATTGTTGACACTATCTGTTTCGTTGCTGTAGTTATTGGTTTAAACAACTCTTCAGATTCCTCAGCAAAATCAGTCTGAAGACTCTGTCGTTGTTGCAGTTTATTTCTTACAGAGTCGCAAATTGGTATAAATCTCTTAATTGCATCTAATCGTTCACGAGCCAATCGGGTCGTTAATGCTTCATTGACCATTTTTTGAAATCAGAAACAATTTTTCAATTGTAAAACAATTTTCCCTATCGATGATTAACTAATCGGAACCATCCTTTAACGGTCCAATTTTTTATTCAGTGTGAAATATTTTTATTTTTTATTGCTGTGAAATATTTTTTATTTTTTATTCAGTGAGAAATATTTTTATTTTTTTATTCAGTGATTTTGCCTGTTTATCACTGATTTTTTTACAGTTTTGGTGCCATTTTGTGCCATTTTGGTGGTTTTCAGTTGAAAATCTCAAAGAGATTTTACAGTCAAGTAGTCGTTTTTACATGGGATTTTCAATAGGGAAAAGTTCTTAAAAGAACTTTCAAAGCTGTTAAAACTCATTTTTGATGATTTTTAGCCATTTTTCATCAATTTTTGCCTGTTTTCAGTGATTTTTGGTCATTTTTCATCGATTTTTGGTAAAAAAACCTCGTAGGGTCAAGTAGTCGATTTTGCATTGGATTTTCCATAGGGAAAAGTTCTTAAAAGAACTTTCAAAGCTGATATGATTCTATTTTATTTTCGTAGTGTGAAATATTTTTATTTTTTATTCAGTGTGAAATATTTTCACTGATTCAATCAAAAAATGCTAAAAAAAGGAAAATCTCAAGGAGATTTTACGGTCAAGTAGACAATTTCAATCAAAAAATGACAAAATCTTTTGAGGGTCGGTCAATCAAAATCGTTCATTTTCTTGAATTAACGCTCGTAGGTTTCTAATTTTAGAATTAACTTCCTTTTTCAATTCATATTCGTTACCCAATTCTTTTCGTATTCCTTCCACAATAGTATATAACGGAACAAACACACCTACTTCACTGGAAAATGCAAGAGAGTTCCGAATAGAATTCTGAATTTTTTTGATGAGCGCATATTTCTTTGGTAGCATATATTTATTGTTTACTCCGTATTCTATATCCTGAAAATCTGACATAATTTGATCAGGATTTAACCCATCTGATAGTATAATATCCTGGCTTTTCAATTTTGCAATTTCAACTATAATGCTATTCATATTTTCAGAATTCATATATGATAATACATATTTCTAATTCATTTTTCAAAAATAAATGAGCCGTTAATATTTTCAAATTCATTCTGTATATAAATATAAATATACTTTTCAGAATTCAGTCTGTATATAAATATAAATATACTTTTCAAAATTCAGTCTGTATATAAATATAAATATACTTTTCAAAATTCAGTCTGTATATAAATATAAATATATTTTCCAAAATTCATTCTGTATATAAATATAAATATATTTTCCAAAATTCATTCTGTATATAAATATAAATATACTTTTCAAAATTCAGTCTGTATATAAATATAAATATACTTTTCAAAATTCAGTCTGTATATAAATATAAATATACTTTTCAAAATTTATTCTGTATATAAATATAAATATACTTTTCAAAATTCAGTCTGTATATAAATATAAATATATTTTCCAAAATTCAGTCTGTATATAAATATAAATATATTTTCCAAAATTCAGTCTGTATATAAATATAAATATATTTTTCAGAATTCAGTCTGTATATAAATATAAATATATTTTTCAGAATTAATTCTGTATATAAATATATTTTATAAAATAAATGCAGACAAAAACAAATAACAACCATGATGAGTGGTTGTCAGTCATTTGGCCCCCTTGATATAGGCCGCTGTGGTTCTATTTGCATTCATTGGGTCCCTTATTAGGCCTTTGTGTCTTTCATAGGGTCCTTTGTTGAGAGCATTTTTCTGTTTCTGTTTTGGGTTTATATCAGAATGTTTTTTTTTTTTTTTGCTCTTTGAGATATGACCCTATGACCGTTTCTTTTAGCCGATAATTCATTCTGAACTATCCTGTGGGGTTACCCAATGTGCATCCACGAACCTTTTTTTGGCCGGTAATTCATTTTGAACACCATACGGGGCTACCCAAATGTGACGGAGAGCTAATTACATCCATGGTTGTTATTTATTTTAGGGCATGTGGCACCGACCAATCAAAAGCAACCCATGAAATTAAACCCAGTTGCATGATTGAGAAAAGACAACCACGCCCACGAGTCAATCGTGGGTTGGTTTTGATCGGGTCGAATTGGCCTTTGAAAGCCCTAGCTTTAAACCTTTCATTTAGTATATAAGGTGACTAATACAGCAGCGTCAATCCACAGGGTGTGTTATTTTATTTTCTTGAATTACTTGTTAATGGTGTTTCACAGTATTTAAATGAGACCGCATATTTGAATTAAACACTGAAAAAAAAGAATATAATTGTTTGAAAACATTTTATATTTGATTTCTTTTCTTATAAAACAGATAATTAATTATACCCCCCGCTGAATCACAATTTAAGGGGAGATAACCCATAAAACAAGTTGACACACTGACTGACTGACCTGGATGTTTTATAGCTGCAACCGTCTACTAGAGACATATGTGCAGCTTTTATAGACACCGTATCGGTGTTCATTTAGTTCCTTCAGGGAGGGGAAGTATGCACTCCCTCCCCTTAGGGTTCGAGTGCTTAATTGCACCATATTTTAGTCATTGACAGGCGTTCCCCTGAATTACTAAAAAGTAACTATCAAGGGAAATGGTAGCCTATAGGGTGGGTAGGAATGGCACTACACACACCCACCCCTACTCTAAATGCCAATCAAAGCAGCAGCAATGGTAGCAAAGGAGAGTTTTCTCACTTCGCTAGTAATGTACATGTCCGGAAGAGGCAAAGGCGGAAAGGTCCAGGTTAGGAAGCTCCAAGGCACTGCAATCGTCGTCCAACACGAAGAGGAGGCGAACGCACATCCGGACCCAATACGAAGAAACCCGAGGCACACCCTAGGTGCTTGGCTAATTTACAACCTCATAGGACATGTACCAGAGTGTATGTGCTATATATGTTGTGTTATGCATTGTTTTGGTGTTATTTATTACGTTACATTTATTTGCAACATTGTGTTGCGGGAACCTGATAGCCCTGGATTAAGACTACCTTATATTAGCTAATAGGGACATATGTGCATGTACGTATGTGTGTGCTGTCCATGAGGTTGCATTCCCTTAGACTTGTGACAATTTATCCAGTTGTACTAATGGATGTTCCTATTCGCCAATAATGTGTAAGCCACCTATGTAATTGTGTCAAGAATATATAAGTTACTGAATTTTCAAAAAACTTAACATTATATCAGTAAGTAAGTACAGGGTGTACTATATGAGTCGCCACCATCCTTTGGCCGGTGAAAAGCCCTTCTTTCGAGGGTGATTCACCCTATGAAAAAACAAAAAAACCTACACTAATATGTCAGAGTGACTGCATCAGTTGTTCAGGGTGGATTGTTCAAAGTTATTAATTTAGTTAGGTGTGCTCCGAAAGGTTCAAATCAATATTAGTGATGGTTAATCAAATGGAATTCTCGTACCAATCGAGATTATGAGAATTCAGCTTGTGATAACATGTAACAAGAAACAGATACATGGTATTCAGAATGATGAAAGGGAAAAGGGTCAACACCAGCTTCCCTGAGAAACTGATTGAGTGGATAAATACAGAGGTGTACTAGGCTGTACACATATATATCTCCAATCCAGGCTTGCCCTCAAGAGGAAAACCCGCATCTCCGCTGTTCCACTGATCTTCCCCAAATCCCAAAGAGGTACAAAGGGAGGGAATAGATATATCACATTAACAACACAAGTACAACAATAACATTAACAACACGAGTACAACAAGAACATGTAACAGTTATACTAATATTAAAAGTAATAATAACAATATTAGTAAGCAATCAAAACACGAATGAACGTCAGTAAAAACATTAAATAACAGCAACTTTAACATAACAATAGCAATGAAATTAAACAATTGTATTAATATCAACTTTCATAATAACAATATTAGTGAAACAATAATAAGTTGAATACCAAGATAAACATAAACAGCAATAGTACATATTAGTATCATCTTCAGCAATAACAATATTAGTCAAGAACATGCGTAACAAAAAGAACAAAATGAACATAAATACAAACAACTATACTAACATTAACAGTAACAGGAACATAACAAGAATAAATAGCCCTGAAAAGGGCTGTTGTATAATCCTAAGAATCTGTAGTCCGTCCTCCACGTTTCCATCGTCATCAAAGATAGCGCCATGAATTCCATTGATATTCTTAAGCTGTCCACACTTTGTATAAAGTTTTTATTGTTCTTTTTGAATATCAAGTGCCAATGACTTTGTTCTAATAGTTGGAAAGTGGTAAGTAGTGGTGTTAATTGTTTGAATACAGACTACAGTTTGAAATTAACACTCAAGCGGTATTCCCTGACAGGTCTATAATCCTAGATGAGTGTAAACTCGCTATCAGCGTATAAGTTCATGGAGAACTCAATATCGACATCCATCTTTTTTACAGTCCCATCAGGGTTACAGGCTATGTCAATGTTGTATAATCCTATTCTATAAATAGATTATAGCGGTGATCTCTGTAGAACACAATATTGAGTGAATGTAGACTCGTGATAAACGTATAAGCTCATTATGAACTCAATATCGACACCCACCCATATCATGTATCAATCAGAGTCACAGGCCAATTTAAAGTTCTTAAGTTAAATAGTAATATTATAAGATGTATATGCCTATTCTATAAGTAATTTATAGCGGTAATCTCTGTGGAACACAATACTGAGTGAATGTAGACTCGTGATAAACGTATAAGTTCATTATGAACTCAGTATCGACACCCACTCATATCATGTATCGATCAGAGTCACAGGCCAGTTTAAATTCCCTTGCAGTTAAGTACATAGAGAGTCAGTATTATATTTTGTGCATTAAGTTAGAGTTTATAAGAAAATCCATAATATTTGTAGTAGCTAATTGTATATTTGGCTGTTTTAAATTAAGTAATTTTGGATATAACTTTGTTGTTTTATTTATTTTTAACTTATTTTTAAGAATATTTCTATTTATTGTGTTATTAGAACATTTATTAAAAATGTGATCCAAATCTTCTACTTGGTTGCACATAAAGCAGTTAATATTATGGGGAAAAGGTCCTAAATATTTACCAAAACTGTTAGCCAGTTTTGTTTTTCCTACCATTATTCTATTCATTTTAATTTGTTGAGTTCTTGTTGTACCTAAAGGAATATTTTTCCTTTTAACTATTTTAATAATATTATATAGTAGTCTCCCTTTAGGTGACAAATTCCAGTTTTGTTGCCATACACTATTAATCATGTCAGTAATAAATTTATATACTTCTGTATGGCTATACTGTACTGGTTCATAATGTAATTCATTTAGTTTTTCTTTTGCAATTTGATCTGCCAAATCATTTCCTTTTATATATATGTGCGAGGGCACCCATAGAAAGTCTACTGTAATATTTTGAGTACTGAGTTTAGTTATTTGATATTGTAATAAATATAAGAAAAATTTTCGGCTGTTGGAGTTGTTTGTGTCGATAGTTTTAAGAACACTTAAAGAATCACTGACAATTAGGACTTTTGTGGAGTTTAAGTTATATTGTTGTATCCATTTTAGTGCCTGGAGGATAGCCCAGAACTCCACACTGTATATAGAACAGTAATATGGTAGTCGCCTGCCTTGTTTAATATTTAACTCAGGTACAACCCATGATGCTGCTGTTCTTGCAGGATCTATTTTTTTTGAGCCATCTGTATATATTTTAACGTGATTTTTATATACAGTATTTAATTTTTCATTGGCAAGCATTTTAAGATAGTGAGAATCTTGTATTTTATTTCCTTTATCTTGTAAAGAGATATCTACTTTTATTGCTTTTAGTCTCCATGGAATTATAATGGAATTTTTAGTTTTTTGCACATTAAATATGTCAGTAGGTAAGTTTGTTTTAAGTCGGTAAATTTGCTTACCAAAGGAAGTGGAGTATTTACCCCGTTTTATAAGTGGTTTAGTACACTGTTTAATTGCCTTCAAAGTGGGGTGCGCATCATCTTGAGTTGACAGTCTAGCAACATATCTTAACATGAGTTCCTGTCTTCTCAGATGTAATGATGGTTCACCAGTAAGTATTTGCAATTCTTCTGTTGAAGTAGATGGTAAGGCTTTAGTTGCAAGGAGAAGAGCCTTGCGTTGTATTTGAGTGATTTTATGAAGAAGATTTGGCGATGCCGTGGCATAAATATGACACCCATAATCGATCTTGGAACGTATCAAAGATCTATACAGGGTCATAATTGTATTTTGACAAGCACCCCAGTGTGTGCCTTGTATACTTCTAATGAGATTTAGATCAAGGTTACATCTACTAATTAAGTCATTAATATGGTATTTCCATTTCATATTTTGATCAAAATACATCCCTAAAAATTTAACTACTTTGACAAAAACTATATTTTGATTTTGAAGGGTAAGTTTAGGATATGTTTTATTATAGTTAAAGGGAGAGAATACTACTGCTACTGTTTTTGTATGAGAAAATTTAAATCCCCATTTATCAGCCCAACTACCAATATTATCTAAAGTTTGTTGTATCTCAGCAATATGTTTTTGATTGTTGGGATCTCCAGCGCGCCATAGTGCACTATCATCCGCAAACTGAGACAAATCAATATTGGGGGTAGCTAAATTTGTATCAAAATCATTAATCATGATATTAAATAAGGTTGGGCTGAGTACACTCCCTTGGGGTGTACCATTATCTAAGACATACTTTTCAGAGTATGTTGTCCCTACTCTAGTTATAATTTTACGTTCACTTAGGAAATCTTTAATAAAATTAAATATATTGCCAGTTATACCATATTTATTTAGTTTGGTTAGTAGACCTTTAGTCCATACTAAGTCAAAAGCTTTTTCCATATCTAAGAATACAGCAATAAGATTTCTATTTTTTTTGATGATTATTAAAAGCTAATTTAATTGCTGTTTCTAATTTAATGAGTTGATCTATAGTAGATCTATTATTTCTAAAGCCACATTGATTCTTGGATATAAAATTGTTAATTTCCAGGTGATACTTAAGTCTGTTATTGATTATTATTTCCATAAGTTTACATATATTATTGGTAAGAGAGATAGAACGATATGAATTTACATCATTCCTATCTTTTTTTTTTGTTTTAGTATTGGTATTACTACAGCTGTTTTCCATTTAATGGGTAGTTTTCCAGTCTCCCAAATTTGATTATACATATTAAGTATTATTTTAACAAAGTTAAGTGGTAACTTCTTATATATTGAATATCCTATGGTATCTTCTCCAGGTGATGTATCTTTTTTGGTTTTAAGAGCCTGATACCATTCATTAATTGTAATTTTATCATTTAGATAAGACTTTTTATTTCCCATATCTGAGAATGTATTTTTATTATTTATTTCAATTTTAGATCTATGGTCCTGAAATTCCTTAGTATGATTTTTATTACTGCTCATAGCTTGGAAGTGCTTTGCTAATGAGTCAGCTTGCTCTTTATAATTATTAGTATTATTGATTTTTGAGGTATTGTTTGTATGCTTACCCCTTATTATTCTAATTTTGTCCCAGACTTGTTTTGAGTTGGTTTTATAGTCTAAGGTACTGCAATATTGTTTCCAAGTATCTTGCTTAGCTTTTTTAATAGCATTTTTTAGTTCAGTTTCTATTTTTTGATATTCTTTAAAATGTTGTGTATTATTAGTACGTTTAAATCTGTTAAGTGCTTTTTTTTTATTTTTCCTCATTACACTAATTTCATTATTCCACCAAGGGACTCTAAGTTTAGTAGGATTGCCTTTTGTTTTAGGCATTGAAGCATTAGCTGCCCTTGTTATAGCATTAATTATATTATCATAATAATGATCTATATTTTCATTTTTAATGCCCTCAAGTGTTTCATATTTAATATTTTGTTGGAATTTAGTCCAATCTGCTTTTTTGTAGTTCCATTTTGGGATTTTGTTATCATTTTCAAGTTGAGCAGAATTTTGTAATTTGGTTATTATAAGAAAATGATCACTGCCCATACTGTCTTCTTGGTCAACACTCCATGATGCTAATTGAGCAAGTTTGGGAGTGCATAGTGTGAGATCTAAGGCTGCTAAGGTGCCATCTACCGGATTAAGTCTTGTTTTAGTACCATCATTGAGTAATACAAGTTTTGTTTTATTGATCCAATTTTGTACACTTTTACCTCTAATATTTGTTGTTTCACTTCCCCATATTATATTATGAGAGTTAAAGTCACCTAACACCATAACTTCATTTTGTCCTATATGTAAATTAAGCGCTCTCAGCGCTAATTTATGAGTTAATTTAATATCACCTCCTGGGTCATAAAAGTTATATAATATAAATTTAAGTTTGCCTGTATTAATTTGTAATGCTTGTACTTCTATTTTAGAATTGTTGATTGCTTGTAGGTTAATTGGGACTATTGATGCTGAGGGAATGTTATTATTAAGATATATAACAAGTCCCCCTCCCTGACCCTCATTCCTATGTTGAAAAAATCCAGGGGAATATCCTACAATTGTCGGCAATGTTTTAGTTTTATTTGTTATTTTAGTTTCCTGAATACAGATTATATCTGGTTTTATTAATGTGTTAATTAGTTTTAATTTTAATTCATTAATATTAAGTACTAGACTACGCGAATTCCATTGCCATATGATCAAATTTGTGGTATTAGAGTGAGAATTGGTTACTACTTTTGTTGTGTTATTCATGTTGGTTTAATAACTTTCCTGATTTTGTACCCTCCTCTACATGTTGGATAAGGGCATGGAGCCCGTTCGTGAGGGTAGATAAATAACTACTGTTTTTGTTTTGTGCGTTACTAATGTAAAGACCTATTTCAGAAATTGCTAGGCCTATTGTATTTAGACCCAGATTATTTGTAAGGTCTATAGAGTTTTCTGTTTGAGTTTGGCTATTAGAGGTTGTTTTATTAGTAACCTCTGTTAGTTCTATAGTTTTGCCAATTACAGTTGGTGTTGGAGTAGGAGTTGTCTTTTCCTGTTTATTTTGATTTTTTGTATTTTGTTTTTGAAGATTTATTTTTTGTCTTGCTGTGATATAATCATAATTGGACGAGTTCATAAGGGTTATGACCTCGTTTTCAAAGATTGCAGCACTACATTTATTTGAGCTAGAGGGGTGATCTCCCTTACAATTGCCACATTTGGGTTGTTCCCTTTTACATTGCCCTGTATGTGGTCCACCACAATTTTCACATCTGTGTTTAAAGGTACAAGTGACCTTATAGTGGCCCCAATGCTGGCAATTAGTACAGAATCGTACTTTGTTCACAAATGGCTGGGTTCTATGACGAATACCCAGAGATCCTACTTTGATAATTGTTGGAATTGGTGTTGTTGATTCTACAACCACCACACTTTGGGCTCTAACTTCTTGATTTTTACCTATTTTATAGATTTTGTCAATATTATTTCCTGCTTGTGTGATTTTATCTTTAAGTTGCTGAGTGGTACAGGTTGCTATTTGACCCTTAAGTTTTATTACTGCCTTGTATTTTATTGGTCTAATTGGTTGTTGTTGTTGTTTTTGTTTTTGCTGTTTAATTTCTCTTTGCTGTTGTTGTTGTTGTTGTTGTTGTTCCTGTTGTTTTGTTTCACTTTGCTGTTGAACTTGTTTTAATTCATTTATTTTGGGTCTACCATTGTTGTTATTGTTGTTGTTGTTGTTGTTGTTGTTATTGTTGTTTTTGGTAACTTGACAAATTTTAGCTTTTTTGTGCAGCTCCATAATTACTGGCATGCCGCAAAGTCTATTTGTTTCCAAGAATTTTGCAACTTGTGCTCGTGTGCTGCAATGCAAAATTATGTAATTTGTTTTAGGGCGTATAATTTTGCATTGCCCTGAATGAACCTTCAGTAATGCCTTAGCAATACTGATGGTTGTGAGATCAAAAAATTTGCTCGTTTTGCCCTTTAAAAACACTGTCATATCCACGTTATGATAATGTTTGTTTATTTTGGTGGAAAATGAGCTTACTTTATTTTGGTTTGTAGGTTTAGAAGAGTTTTTAGCAGGCCTTTGATGTTTGGGATTTAACGCCTGTTTCCCCTTTCCTTTGTAAGCGGGGGGGGGGGGAGCTTTCCATAAGTTGTACATTTTTAGCTGCTTTGCTGTCTTTATTACTTCCAGATGTTTCTGATATCTGGCTACTATGGTACAATGTAGCCTTGTCTGCCTTGATTTGACCTACATTCCTGGCAATTTTAACTATTTTGGCATAGGTAAATTTAGGCTGGTGTAATTTAGTTCCTGCCTGCACAGTTTTATCCTCTATCATTTGTGGACATAGACCACAATTAATTTTACTATATGTTCTCTACATATATTTATCAGTACTGACCTTTCCACAGTGTGACAATCAATACAAATCATATGTTAATCTAAAATACCTCCAAAGATGACTTCACGGTGAAATTCTTGTCAAGGGTTGATCGGCATTTTTTTGAGCTGCTGCACTGTAAACAGAGCAGCATGTAAACAGAACACATATTTCACTTCCGGATCATCACCAACGCCTTATTACTCCATGTGCACTGTCGCCAAATTACACACTGTCAACCACTCTCTCTGCTCATATTCTCAAGAATAAACAATTACCTTTAAATCGCTACCAAAGATGCATCAATATAACTCTTCTATCACCACCAAAATGAGAGAGGAAAAAATGTTCTAAAAATAGACTGGAACTACATTCGTGGGTACTGAACTGGAAGTATTAATTGTGGTGTGATTCCTGACAGGCCCAACTTTTTGGGGCACATTTTAGTAAAACTTTTATATTTGAATGCCACACCTATTTGAACTTTATACATGAAGTCTTTTTGAATTTCCTTGCATACAAGACATGTGACACCTGCTGGAAGGTGTGTAGTGCTGGTGTCCCACAGGGTGCACATGCTGATCCATGTGTTCTTGAGAAACCAAAACTAAATTTGCTATATCTTCCTTAATTATAGGACTTTTTCAATGCTGTAAAAACCTAATTGTACTACAAGATAAGGTCTGTCTGAAAATATGTTTAAAGTTTATACATTTTGATCAATTAAAATTTTAATGGAAATTTAAATAAACATTTAAATTTATAAACTAAATTTTATTGAAAAATTAAATTTTCATAAAAGTTTGAAAACAGATTTTGTCAAAGTTTAGACAGAAAAGTTGATCAATCAATGGTCTTTAAAATAAATGGTGGTTTGGGTCTGTGTAACTGAGAACATTTTTCCCAGGGGTAATGAAGTAGCATGACTCATAGTGATTTTGGCAACAAACCGCAATATGCCTGTCAAGGTGCATATAGGTGTACACACTAAAGAAGCAACAATAGGTGCTATGTTCCATATTTATTGTGTCAGATATTTAGGCAGTTATTTGTATAACTAATAGTGCAATCAGATTGAAACATCTGATGGGACCACTTCCATGTTTTATAGGAAAATTGCATTACATTTCAGTGTCGATAACTACAAAAAGCGACAATAAGATAGGAAAATACAGTTTTTAGGCAGGCTTTACCTTACTGAACAATGATGCTAATCTCTCTCATGAAGATTTAAGCCATGTCCTTGAGGTACTTTATATTAGTGTGGTGATGTTATGATCACTTATGGCAGTACACTGCATATGTCCTTATGAAACCTTGCTATCACCACCAGACTACTGGAGAGCTTCCAAGCTGGTCCACCACTAACACTTTGTTCCAGATACCAGCCTAGACCTGAAAAGATATAAAATGTTTCACTTATATCTAGAAACAGTAAGATGTATACAAATAAAGTTAAAATGTGTTAGATATAGTGATTTACAAATAACATTCAGGCTGCAAGCATAGGAAATAAATATTAAACTTGACAGAGTGACACTAAGAAATGTGAAGTAATAGTCATGTATTAAAGTAATAAATTCATCCTAAAAGTATATGAAGTTCTATAAGCATATCTGGTCATTTACAGGTTAAATAACTAATCAGGTAGACTATGCATCACAAACTTTAAGGAAATGCGGGGACGGTGAGGTTTGATCATTGGTGGTAACATTAGTACATGCCAGTATACAGGAAGTCGAGCGACAATGTAGTAAAAAAGAATATATTACTATAAGCAATCTTATTCATGAGGGAAATAATAATTCTGGATATTGCAAGAGAATACAGCCAAATGTGGCCACACATATCAACTACAGGTACCAATACATCCTATATCATAAACTAAATGTGAAATTCTGATCATCAAAACTTGTAAACAAGAATGGAAATTTGCATATGTGGGACATATACAATGTAATTGTTATGATCAAATGTGCAAAAAATATGGCAATGATCTGTTTGAACATTTAAAGTGTATTTTTAAGGGTGTTTGATACCAATTATTAACCTCAATGGTTTAATAGAATCAGATATCAGCTGATATTACAATACCGCACTCTATCCAAGTACTGAATTGAAATATGTTACCATACATGGGCATATTAATGAAGAAAATAACATTTTGGGATATATTTAGTGCACACAGCCAGAAAAGTGTCTTACAGATTCACTGTAGGTACAATGTCAGCCTATATGATATACTGAATATGAACTTTGGATCCCAAACAGTCTAAAATATGTGAATATTTGTTCATGTGGGATATGTAACCATGCTAAGATCAGTTGTACACAGTTAAACTCAAAATATCTGTTTGAATATATCTTATGCAATCTTTAGAGTGTCAGTTAACAAATATTATTAGTAATTAACAATGCATAAATTAAGATGGATCATTAGAATTCACATAACATCATACAGGCCACAATGCCGCACTTCACTAATCAATATCATAACCAAATTGAACAATAAAATTGAATGCATTTTGTGTTCAACTTACATTATTTTGCTGTTTTCTTACATCCAAGGGTAAATATACATGTGGCAAGTATATTTTATCCCTTCAGCCTGCATTTCATTCTCAGAAAGTTTAAACTGATATAGTAGAGAACTTGAGTAGGTTCTAATATAAAGTTTTCATCACTGTCCTCTCACTAAACACCCTGTAACTATATTTGTTAACAATTACTAAAGGCTATATAAGCAGATATGTGTTACTCAGGAAGTCACCCCATCATAAACACATAAATTAACTGATTGGACCCCTAATAAATAGTTTGAATGATCAATACAAAATAGAATCTGTTTTTCATACATTTTAAATGTATGTCTCATTTTGACTTACAAAGATATTTTCTCTGACAAAATTTGACAAATATCCATCATTGTAGCTTGTATATGGTGTAGGAGTATAAACATGCTGATATCATTTGATATAATTTCCAAAAATATTATCTATGTGCATTTTAAGGGGCAAATTTTAATTTTTTAATTTTTTAAAAAAAAATTATTAAAATTTTAAAAAATTAAATTAATTTTTAAATTCTAATGTCATTTTTCTATTTTAAATGTTAATATATTTAACACCTTCAAATTTCATGTGTTTATCATTAATAATAAAAATTTTATAGCATATTAAAGTTTCATCAATACTGCTTGTACAGGACATAGACCACAATTAATTTTACTATATGTTCTCTACATATATTTATCAGTACTGACCTTTCCACAGTGTGACAATCAATACAAATCATATGTTAATCTAAAATACCTCCAAAGATGACTTCACGGTGAAATTCTTGTCAAGGGTTGATCGGCATTTTTTTGAGCTGCTGCACTGTAAACAGAGCAGCATGTAAACAGAACACATATTTCACTTCCGGATCATCACCAACGCCTTATTACTCCATGTGCACTGTCGCCAAATTACACACTGACAACCACTCTCTCTGCTCATATTCTCAAGAATAAACAATTACCTTTAAATCGCTACCAAAGATGCATCAATATAACTCTTCTATCACCACCAAAATGAGAGAGGAAAAAATGTTCTAAAAATAGACTGGAACTACATTCGTGGGTACTGAACTGGAAGTATTAATTGTGGTGTGATTCCTGACAGGCCCAACTTTTTGGGTCACATTTTAGTAAAACTTTTATATTTGAATGCCACACCTATTTGAACTTTATACATGAAGTCTTTTTGAATTTCCTTGCATACAAGACATGTGACACCTGCTGGAAGGTGTGTAGTGCTGGTGTCCCACAGGGTGTACATGCTGATCCATGTGTTCTTGAGAAACCAAAACTAAATTTGCTATATCTTCCTTAATTATAGGACTTTTTCAATGCTGTAAAAACCTAATTGTACTACAAGATAAGGTCTGTCTGAAAATATGTTTAAAGTTTATACATTTTGATCAATTAAAATTTTAATGGAAATTTAAATAAACATTTAAATTTATAAACTAAATTTTATTGAAAAATTAAATTTTCATAAAAGTTTGAAAACAGATTTTGTCAAAGTTTAGACAGAAAAGTTGATCAATCAATGGTCTTTAAAATAAATGGTGGTTTGGGTCTGTGTAACTGAGAACATTTTTCCCAGGGGTAATGAAGTAGCATGACTCATAGTGATTTTGGCAACAAACCGCAATATGCCTGTCAAGGTGCATATAGGTGTACACACTAAAGAAGCAACAATAGGTGCTATGTTTCATATTTATTGTGTCAGATATTTAGGCAGTTATTTGTATAACTAATAGTGCAATCAGATTGAAACATCTGATGGGACCACTTCCATGTTTTATAGGAAAATTGCATTACATTTCAGTGTCGATAACTACAAAAAGCGACAATAAGATAGGAAAATACAGTTTTTAGGCAGGCTTTACCTTACTGAACAATGATGCTAATCTCTCTCATGAAGATTTAAGCCATGTCCTTGAGGTACTTTATATTAGTGTGGTGATGTTATGATCACTTATGGCAGTACACTGCATATGTCCTTATGAAACCTTGCTATCACCACCAGACTACTGGAGAGCTTCCAAGCTGGTCCACCACTAACACTTTGTTCCAGATACCAGCCTAGACCTGAAAAGATATAAAATGTTTCACTTATATCTAGAAACAGTAAGATGTATGCAAATAAAGTTAAAATGTGTTAGATATAGTGATTTACAAATAACATTCAGGCTGCAAGCATAGGAAATAAATATTAAACTTGACAGAGTG
The DNA here is from genome assembly GCA_030141615.1 of Unio pictorum. NCBI lineage: Eukaryota > Metazoa > Mollusca > Bivalvia > Unionida > Unionidae > Unio > Unio pictorum. The sequence continues at coordinate 1,482,321 of JARLTB010000209.1, forward strand.
ACACTAAGAAATGTGAAGTAATAGTAATGTATTAAAGTAATAAATTCATCCTAAAAGTATATGAAGTTCTATAAGCATATCTGGTCATTTACAGGTTAAATAACTAATCAGGTAGACTATGCATCACAAACTTTAAGGAAATGCGGGGACGGTGAGGTTTGATCATTGGTGGTAACATTAGTACATGCCAGTATACAGGAAGTCGAGCGACAATGTAGTAAAAAAGAATATATTACTATAAGCAATCTTATTCATGAGGGAAATAATAATTCTGGATATTGCAAGAGAATACAGCCAAATGTGGCCACACATATCAACTACAGGTACCAATACATCCTATATCATAAACTAAATGTGAAATTCTGATCATCAAAACTTGTAAACAAGAATGGAAATTTGCATATGTGGGACATATACAATGTAATTGTTATGATCAAATGTGCAAAAAATATGGCAATGATCTGTTTGAACATTTAAAGTGTATTTTTAAGGGTGTTTGATACCAATTATTAACCTCAATGGTTTAATAGAATCAGATATCAGCTGATATTACAATACCGCACTCTATCCAAGTACTGAATTGAAATATGTTACCATACATGGGCATATTAATGATGAAAATAACATTTTGGGATACATTTAGTGCACACAGCCAGAAAAGTGTCTTACAGATTCACTGTAGGTACAATGTCAGCCTATATGATTATACTGAATATGAACTTTGGATCCCAAACAGTCTAAAATATGTGAATATTTGTTCATGTGGGATATGTAACCATGCTAAGATCAGTTGTACACAGTTAAACTCAAAATATCTGTTTGAATATATCTTATGCAATCTTTAGAGTGTCAGTTAACAAATATTATTAGTAATTAACAATGCATAAATTAAGATGGATCATTAGAATTCACATAACATCATACAGGCCACAATGCCGCACTTCACTAATCAATATCATAACCAAATTGAACAAAAAAATTGAATGCATTTTGTGTTCAACTTACATTATTTTGCTGTTTTCTTACATCCAAGGGTAAATATACATGTGGCAAGTATATTTTATCCCTTCAGCCTGCATTTCATTCTCAGAAAGTTTAAACTGATATAGTAGAGAACTTGAGTAGGTTCTAATATAAAGTTTTCATCACTGTCCTCTCACTAAACACCCTGTAACTATATTTGTTAACAATTACTAAAGGCTATATAAGCAGATATGTGTTACTCAGGAAGTCACCCCATCATAAACACATAAATTAACTGATTGGACCCCTAATAAATAGTTTGAATGATCAATACAAAATAGAATCTGTCTTTCATACATTTTAAATGTATGTCTCATTTTGACTTACAAAGATATTTTCTCTGACAAAATTTGACAAATATCCATCATTGTAGCTTGTATATGGTGTAGGAGTATAAACATGCTGATATCATTTGATATAATTTCCAAAAATATTATCTATGTGCATTTTAAGGGGCAAATTTTAATTTTTTAATTTTTTTAAAAAAAATTATTAAAATTTTAAAAAATTAAATTAATTTTTAAATTCTAATGTCATTTTTCTATTTTAAATGTTAATATATTTAACACCTTCAAATTTCATGTGTTTATCATTAATAATAAAAATTTTATAGCATATTAAAGTTTCATCAATACTGCTTGTACAGGACATAGACCACAATAAATTTTACTATATGTTCTCTACATATATTTATCAGTACTGACCTTTCCACAGTGTGACAATCAATACAAATCATATGTTAATCTAAAATACCTCCAAAGATGACTTCACGGTGAAATTCTTGTCAAGGGTTGATCGGCATTTTTTTGAGCTGCTGCACTGTAAACAGAGCAGCATGTAAACAGAACACATATTTCACTTCCGGATCATCACCAACGCCTTATTACTCCATGTGCACTGTCGCCAAATTACACACTGACAACCACTCTCTCTGCTCATATTCTCAAGAATAAACAATTACCTTTAAATCGCTACCAAAGATGCATCAATATAACTCTTCTATCACCACCAAAATGAGAGAGGAAAAAATGTTCTAAAAATAGACTGGAACTACATTCGTGGGTACTGAACTGGAAGTATTAATTGTGGTGTGATTCCTGACAGGCCCAACTTTTTGGGGCACATTTTAGTAAAACTTTTATATTTGAATGCCACACCTATTTGAACTTTATACATGAAGTCTTTTTGAATTTCCTTGCATACAAGACATGTGACACCTGCTGGAAGGTGTGTAGTGCTGGTGTCCCACAGGGTGCACATGCTGATCCATGTGTTCTTGAGAAACCAAAACTAAATTTGCTATATCTTCCTTAATTATAGGACTTTTTCAATGCTGTAAAAACCTAATTGTACTACAAGATAAGGTCTGTCTGAAAATATGTTTAAAGTTTATACATTTTGATCAATTAAAATTTTAATGGAAATTTAAATAAACATTTAAATTTATAAACTAAATTTTATTGAAAAATTAAATTTTCATAAAAGTTTGAAAACAGATTTTGTCAAAGTTTAGACAGAAAAGTTGATCAATCAATGGTCTTTAAAATAAATGGTGGTTTGGGTCTGTGTAACTGAGAACATTTTTCCCAGGGGTAATGAAGTAGCATGACTCATAGTGATTTTGGCAACAAACCGCAATATGCCTGTCAAGGTGCATATAGGTGTACACACTAAAGAAGCAACAATAGGTGCTATGTTCCATATTTATTGTGTCAGATATTTAGGCAGTTATTTGTATAACTAATAGTGCAATCAGATTGAAACATCTGATGGGACCACTTCCATGTTTTATAGGAAAATTGCATTACATTTCAGTGTCGATAACTACAAAAAGCGACAATAAGATAGGAAAATACAGTTTTTAGGCAGGCTTTACCTTACTGAACAATGATGCTAATCTCTCTCATGAAGATTTAAGCCATGTCCTTGAGGTACTTTATATTAGTGTGGTGATGTTATGATCACTTATGGCAGTACACTGCATATGTCCTTATGAAACCTTGCTATCACCACCAGACTACTGGAGAGCTTCCAAGCTGGTCCACCACTAACACTTTGTTCCAGATACCAGCCTAGACCTGAAAAGATATAAAATGTTTCACTTATATCTAGAAACAGTAAGATGTATACAAATAAAGTTAAAATGTGTTAGATATAGTGATTTACAAATAACATTCAGGCTGCAAGCATAGGAAATAAATATTAAACTTGACAGAGTGACACTAAGAAATGTGAAGTAATAGTCATGTATTAAAGTAATAAATTCATCCTAAAAGTATATGAAGTTCTATAAGCATATCTGGTCATTTACAGGTTAAATAACTAATCAGGTAGACTATGCATCACAAACTTTAAGGAAATGCGGGGACGGTGAGGTTTGATCATTGGTGGTAACATTAGTACATGCCAGTATACAGGAAGTCGAGCGACAATGTAGTAAAAAAGAATATATTACTATAAGCAATCTTATTCATGAGGGAAATAATAATTCTGGATATTGCAAGAGAATACAGCCAAATGTGGCCACACATATCAACTACAGGTACCAATACATCCTATATCATAAACTAAATGTGAAATTCTGATCATCAAAACTTGTAAACAAGAATGGAAATTTGCATATGTGGGACATATACAATGTAATTGTTATGATAAAATGTGCAAAAAATATGGCAATGATCTGTTTGAACATTTAAAGTGTATTTTTAAGGGTGTTTGATACCAATTATTAACCTCAATGGTTTAATAGAATCAGATATCAGCTGATATTACAATACCGCACTCTATCCAAGTACTGAATTGAAATATGTTACCATACATGGGCATATTAATGAAGAAAATAACATTTTGGGATACATTTAGTGCACACAGCCAGAAAAGTGTCTTACAGATTCACTGTAGGTACAATGTCAGCCTATATGATATACTGAATATGAACTTTGGATCCCAAACAGTCTAAAATATGTGAATATTTGTTCATGTGGGATATGTAACCATGCTAAGATCAGTTGTACACAGTTAAACTCAAAATATCTGTTTGAATATATCTTATGCAATCTTTAGAGTGTCAGTTAACAAATATTATTAGTAATTAACAATGCATAAATTAAGATGGATCATTAGAATTCACATAACATCATACAGGCCACAATGCCGCACTTCACTAATCAATATCATAACCAAATTGAACAAACAAATTGAATGCATTTTGTGTTCAACTTACATTATTTTGCTGTTTTCTTACATCCAAGGGTAAATATACATGTGGCAAGTATATTTTATCCCTTCAGCCTGCATTTCATTCTCAGAAAGTTTAAACTGATATAGTAGAGAACTTGAGTAGGTTCTAATATAAAGTTTTCATCACTGTCCTCTCACTAAACACCCTGTAACTATATTTGTTAACAATTACTAAAGGCTATATAAGCAGATATGTGTTACTCAGGAAGTCACCCCATCATAAACACATAAATTAACTGATTGGACCCCTAATAAATAGTTTGAATGATTAATACAAAATAGAATCTGTCTTTCATACATTTTAAATGTATGTCTCATTTTGACTTACAAAGATATTTTCTCTGACAAAATTTGACAAATATCCATCATTGTAGCTTGTATATGGTGTAGGAGTATAAACATGCTGATATCATTTGATATAATTTCCAAAAATATTATCTATGTGCATTTTAAGGGGCAAATTTTAATTTTTTAATTTTTTTAAAAAAAATTATTAAAATTTTAAAAAATTAAATTAATTTTTAAATTCTAATGTCATTTTTCTATTTTAAATGTTAATATATTTAACACCTTCAAATTTCATGTGTTTATCATTAATAATAAAAATTTTATAGCATATTAAAGTTTCATCAATACTGCTTGTACAGGACATAGACCACAATAAATTTTACTATATGTTCTCTACATATATTTATCAGTACTGACCTTTCCACAGTGTGACAATCAATACAAATCATATGTTAATCTAAAATACCTCCAAAGATGACTTCACGGTGAAATTCTTGTCAAGGGTTGATCGGCATTTTTTTGAGCTGCTGCACTGTAAACAGAGCAGCATGTAAACAGAACACATATTTCACTTCCGGATCATCACCAACGCCTTATTACTCCATGTGCACTGTCGCCAAATTACACACTGACAACCACTCTCTCTGCTCATATTCTCAAGAATAAACAATTACCTTTAAATCGCTACCAAAGATGCATCAATATAACTCTTCTATCACCACCAAAATGAGAGAGGAAAAAATGTTCTAAAAATAGACTGGAACTACATTCGTGGGTACTGAACTGGAAGTATTAATTGTGGTGTGATTCCTGACAGGCCCAACTTTTTGTGGCACATTTTAGTAAAACTTTTATATTTGAATGCCACACCTATTTGAACTTTATACATGAAGTCTTTTTGAATTTCCTTGCATACAAGACATGTGACACCTGCTGGAAGGTGTGTAGTGCTGGTGTCCCACAGGGTGCACATGCTGATCCATGTGTTCTTGAGAAACCAAAACTAAATTTGCTATATCTTCCTTAATTATAGGACTTTTTCAATGCTGTAAAAACCTAATTGTACTACAAGATAAGGTCTGTCTGAAAATATGTTTAAAGTTTATACATTTTGATCAATTAAAATTTTAATGGAAATTTAAATAAACATTTAAATTTATAAACTAAATTTTATTGAAAAATTAAATTTTCATAAAAGTTTGAAAACAGATTTTGTCAAAGTTTAGACAGAAAAGTTGATCAATCAATGGTCTTTAAAATAAATGGTGGTTTGGGTCTGTGTAACTGAGAACATTTTTCCCAGGGGTAATGAAGTAGCATGACTCATAGTGATTTTGGCAACAAACCGCAATATGCCTGTCAAGGTGCATATAGGTGTACACACTAAAGAAGCAACAATAGGTGCTATGTTCCATATTTATTGTGTCAGATATTTAGGCAGTTATTTGTATAACTAATAGTGCAATCAGATTGAAACATCTGATGGGACCACTTCCATGTTTTATAGGAAAATTGCATTACATTTCAGTGTCGATAACTACAAAAAGCGACAATAAGATAGGAAAATACAGTTTTTAGGCAGGCTTTACCTTACTGAACAATGATGCTAATCTCTCTCATGAAGATTTAAGCCATGTCCTTGAGGTACTTTATATTAGTGTGGTGATGTTATGATCACTTATGGCAGTACACTGCATATGTCCTTATGAAACCTTGCTATCACCACCAGACTACTGGAGAGCTTCCAAGCTGGTCCACCACTAACACTTTGTTCCAGATACCAGCCTAGACCTGAAAAGATATAAAATGTTTCACTTATATCTAGAAACAGTAAGATGTATGCAAATAAAGTTAAAATGTGTTAGATATAGTGATTTACAAATAACATTCAGGCTGCAAGCATAGGAAATAAATATTAAACTTGACAGAGTGACACTAAGAAATGTGAAGTAATAGTCATGTATTAAAGTAATAAATTCATCCTAAAAGTATATGAAGTTCTATAAGCATATCTGGTCATTTACAGGTTAAATAACTAATCAGGTAGACTATGCATCACAAACTTTAAGGAAATGCGGGGACGGTGAGGTTTGATCATTGGTGGTAACATTAGTACATGCCAGTATACAGGAAGTCGAGCGACAATGTAGTAAAAAAGAATATATTACTATAAGCAATCTTATTCATGAGGGAAATAATAATTCTGGATATTGCAAGAGAATACAGCCAAATGTGGCCACACATATCAACTACAGGTACCAATACATCCTATATCATAAACTAAATGTGAAATTCTGATCATCAAAACTTGTAAACAAGAATGGAAATTTGCATATGTGGGACATATACAATGTAATTGTTATGATAAAATGTGCAAAAAATATGGCAATGATCTGTTTGAACATTTAAAGTGTATTTTTAAGGGTGTTTGATACCAATTATTAACCTCAATGGTTTAATAGAATCAGATATCAGCTGATATTACAATACCGCACTCTATCCAAGTACTGAATTGAAATATGTTACCATACATGGGCATATTAATGAAGAAAATAACATTTTGGGATACATTTAGTGCACACAGCCAGAAAAGTGTCTTACAGATTCACTGTAGGTACAATGTCAGCCTATATGATATACTGAATATGAACTTTGGATCCCAAACAGTCTAAAATATGTGAATATTTGTTCATGTGGGATATGTAACCATGCTAAGATCAGCTGTACACAGTTAAACTCAAAATATCTGTTTGAATATATCTTATGCAATCTTTAGAGTGTCAGTTAACAAATATTATTAGTAATTAACAATGCATAAATTAAGATGGATCATTAGAATTCACATAACATCATACAGGCCACAATGCCGCACTTCACTAATCAATATCATAACCAAATTGAACAATAAAATTGAATGCATTTTGTGTTCAACTTACATTATTTTGCTGTTTTCTTACATCCAAGGGTAAATATACATGTGGCAAGTATATTTTATCCCTTCAGCCTGCATTTCATTCTCAGAAAGTTTAAACTGATATAGTAGAGAACTTGAGTAGGTTCTAATATAAAGTTTTCATCACTGTCCTCTCACTAAACACCCTGTAACTATATTTGTTAACAATTACTAAAGGCTATATAAGCAGATATGTGTTACTCAGGAAGTCACCCCATCATAAACACATAAATTAACTGATTGGACCCCTAATAAATAGTTTGAATGATCAATACAAAATAGAATCTGTCTTTCATACATTTTAAATGTATGTCTCATTTTGACTTACAAAGATATTTTCTCTGACAAAATTTGACAAATATCCATCATTGTAGCTTGTATATGGTGTAGGAGTATAAACATGCTGATATCATTTGATATAATTTCCAAAAATATTATCTATGTGCATTTTAAGGGGCAAATTTTAATTTTTTAATTTTTTTAAAAATAATTATTAAAATTTTAAAAAATTAAATTAATTTTTAAATTCTAATGTCATTTTTCTATTTTAAATGTTAATATATTTAACACCTTCAAATTTCATGTGTTTATCATTAATAATAAAAATTTTATAGCATATTAAAGTTTCATCAATACTGCTTGTACAGGACATAGACCACAATTAATTTTACTATATGTTCTCTACATATATTTATCAGTACTGACCTTTCCACAGTGTGACAATCAATACAAATCATATGTTAATCTAAAATACCTCCAAAGATGACTTCACGGTGAAATTCTTGTCAAGGGTTGATTGGCATTTTTTTGAGCTGCTGCACTGTAAACAGAGCAGCATGTAAACAGAACACATATTTCACTTCCGGATCATCACCAACGCCTTATTACTCCATGTGCACTGTCGCCAAATTACACACTGACAACCACTCTCTCTGCTCATATTCTCAAGAATAAACAATTACCTTTAAATCGCTACCAAAGATGCATCAATATAACTCTTCTATCACCACCAAAATGAGAGAGGAAAAAATGTTCTAAAAATAGACTGGAACTACATTCGTGGGTACTGAACTGGAAGTATTAATTGTGGTGTGATTCCTGACAGGCCCAACTTTTTGGGGCACATTTTAGTAAAACTTTTATATTTGAATGCCACACCTATTTGAACTTTATACATGAAGTCTTTTTGAATTTCCTTGCATACAAGACATGTGACACCTGCTGGAAGGTGTGTAGTGCTGGTGTCCCACAGGGTGCACATGCTGATCCATGTGTTCTTGAGAAACCAAAACTAAATTTGCTATATCTTCCTTAATTATAGGACTTTTTCAATGCTGTAAAAACCTAATTGTACTACAAGATAAGGTCTGTCTGAAAATATGTTTAAAGTTTATACATTTTGATCAATTAAAATTTTAATGGAAATTTAAATAAACATTTAAATTTATAAACTAAATTTTATTGAAAAATTAAATTTTCATAAAAGTTTGAAAACAGATTTTGTCAAAGTTTAGACAGAAAAGTTGATCAATCAATGGTCTTTAAAATAAATGGTGGTTTGGGTCTGTGTAACTGAGAACATTTTTCCCAGGGGTAATGAAGTAGCATGACTCAGTGATTTTGGCAACAAACCGCAATATGCCTGTCAAGGTGCATATAGGTGTACACACTAAAGAAGCAACAATAGGTGCTATGTTCCATATTTATTGTGTCAGATATTTAGGCAGTTATTTGTATAACTAATAGTGCAATCAGATTGAAACATCTGATGGGACCACTTCCATGTTTTATAGGAAAATTGCATTACATTTCAGTGTCGATAACTACAAAAAGCGACAATAAGATAGGAAAATACAGTTTTTAGGCAGGCTTTACCTTACTGAACAATGATGCTAATCTCTCTCATGAAGATTTAAGCCATGTCCTTGAGGTACTTTATATTAGTGTGGTGATGTTATGATCACTTATGGCAGTACACTGCATATGTCCTTATGAAACCTTGCTATCACCACCAGACTACTGGAGAGCTTCCCAGCTGGTCCACCACTAACACTTTGTTCCAGATACCAGCCTAGACCTGAAAAGATATAAAATGTTTCACTTATATCTAGAAACAGTAAGATGTATGCAAATAAAGTTAAAATGTGTTAGATATAGTGATTTACAAATAACATTCAGGCTGCAAGCATAGGAAATAAATATTAAACTTGACAGAGTGACACTAAGAAATGTGAAGTAATAGTCATGTATTAAAGTAATAAATTCATCCTAAAAGTATATGAAGTTCTATAAGCATATCTGGTCATTTACAGGTTAAATAACTAATCAGGTAGACTATGCATCACAAACTTTAAGGAAATGCGGGGACGGTGAGGTTTGATCATTGGTGGTAACATTAGTACATGCCAGTATACAGGAAGTCGAGCGACAATGTAGTAAAAAAGAATATATTACTATAAGCAATCTTATTCATGAGGGAAATAATAATTCTGGATATTGCAAGAGAATACAGCCAAATGTGGCCACACATATCAACTACAGGTACCAATACATCCTATATCATAAACTAAATGTGAAATTCTGATCATCAAAACTTGTAAACAAGAATGGAAATTTGCATATGTGGGACATATACAATGTAATTGTTATGATCAAATGTGCAAAAAATATGGCAATGATCTGTTTGAACATTTAAAGTGTATTTTTAAGGGTGTTTGATACCAATTATTAACCTCAATGGTTTAATAGAATCAGATATCAGCTGATATTACAATACCGCACTCTATCCAAGTACTGAATTGAAATATGTTACCATACATGGGCATATTAATGAAGAAAATAACATTTTGGGATACATTTAGTGCACACAGCCAGAAAAGTGTCTTACAGATTCACTGTAGGTACAATGTCAGCCTATATGATATACTGAATATGAACTTTGGATCCCAAACAGTCTAAAATATGTGAATATTTGTTCATGTGGGATATGTAACCATGCTAAGATCAGTTGTACACAGTTAAACTCAAAATATCTGTTTGAATATATCTTATGCAATCTTTAGAGTGTCAGTTAACAAATATTATTAGTAATTAACAATGCATAAATTAAGATGGATCATTAGAATTCACATAACATCATACAGGCCACAATGCCGCACTTCACTAATCAATATCATAACCAAATTGAACAATAAAATTGAATGCATTTTGTGTTCAACTTACATTATTTTGCTGTTTTCTTACATCCAAGGGTAAATATACATGTGGCAAGTATATTTTATCCCTTCAGCCTGCATTTCATTCTCAGAAAGTTTAAACTGATATAGTAGAGAACTTGAGTAGGTTCTAATATAAAGTTTTCATCACTGTCCTCTCACTAAACACCCTGTAACTATATTTGTTAACAATTACTAAAGGCTATATAAGCAGATATGTGTTACTCAGGAAGTCACCCCATCATAAACACATAAATTAACTGATTGGACCCCTAATAAATAGTTTGAATGATCAATACAAAATAGAATCTGTCTTTCATACATTTTAAATGTATGTCTCATTTTGACTTACAAAGATATTTTCTCTGACAAAATTTGACAAATATCCATCATTGTAGCTTGTATATGGTGTAGGAGTATAAACATGCTGATATCATTTGATATAATTTCCAAAAAACATTATCTATGTGCATTTTAAGGGGCAAATTTTAATTTTTTAATTTTTTTAAAAAAAATTATTAAAATTTTAAAAAATTAAATTAATTTTTGAATTCTAATGTCATTTTTCTATTTTAAATGTTAATATATTTAACACCTTCAAATTTCATGTGTTTATCATTAATAATAAAAATTTTATAGCATATTAAAGTTTCATCAATACTGCCTGTACAGGACATAGACCACAATTAATTTTACTATATGTTCTCTACATATATTTATCAGTACTGACCTTTCCACAGTGTGACAATCAATACAAATCATATGTTAATCTAAAATACCTCCAAAGATGACTTCACGGTGAAATTCTTGTCAAGGGTTGATCGGCATTTTTTTGAGCTGCTGCACTGTAAACAGAGCAGCATGTAAACAGAACACATATTTCACTTCCGGATCATCACCAACGCCTTATTACTCCATGTGCACTGTCGCCAAATTACACACTGACAACCACTCTCTCTGCTCATATTCTCAAGAATAAACAATTACCTTTAAATCGCTACCAAAGATGCATCAATATAACTCTTCTATCACCACCAAAATGAGAGAGGAAAAAATGTTCTAAAAATAGACTGGAACTACATTCGTGGGTACTGAACTGGAAGTATTAATTGTGGTGTGATTCCTGACAGGCCCAACTTTTTGGGGCACATTTTAGTAAAACTTTTATATTTGAATGCCACACCTATTTGAACTTTATACATGAAGTCTTTTTGAATTTCCTTGCATACAAGACATGTGACACTGTAACAGAATTGTTACCGAGAGGAGGGTGGATTAAATGAACAATACAAACACAATTTGTGAAAGAAAATATAAATTTATGTAATAAATTATAAATGAAAAAATACAGATGTAACAACACAATAATTCATGCACTCAACCCACAATTACACTCACAACCATTCACAATACATGAACAAATTAAATAACAATACAAAAGGAATCTCAGATGTAAAGGGATCTCTTGGATTATACACAGATCCAAGAATCCTTTACGAAAGTTAAATAAATGCAAGAATGATTTACGAAAAAAAATAAACACAAACGACAAACTATCTATCGCACGATGGATTGCGATAACTAGCACGATCATATACTTGTATTGAATCAAGTTGCTAGCTTTTATTGATATCTATGTGATCACTTGAAATATTATTGCGATCTGACATAAGCATGCAAATACAACAATGTATTAAATTATATTATAATTTCAATACACCTATGTGTCTCCCCTGTATAACCGCACGATTCAGCAACAGTTGAATCGTCTCCCAGTTTCCCCGAGAACCGAGGGTTGACCAATACTATTATCGGACGTTTCCCTACACGGATCCACCACAGTTATACGTTCAGACAGCATACAACATCTACCCGAACCAACGGTTCCTCACTCCCCTAGATGTCAACCCGGACGTTTTACAACTCTAAGACAGCTCCGACACTCGGACTTCTAGCTTTCCGGATATTTACACGTTACACAGATATTGACGAACAGACAGTTCGACACACAGACAGATACTTCAATTCCGTTTGCACAAATTAACGGCACAAGCACATTCAGATATTTATACAGAGATGTTCCAGAACAAACAATAGATGTCCCACAACAAATCAAACGATATCAAAGACGTTTATCAAAAGATGGTATCAGATGTGTTAACAGCTACGGTATCAACGATGTTATTAGCAGCTACGGTATCAACGATGTTATTAGCAGCTACGGTATCAGCGATGTTATTAGCAGCTACGGTACCAGAAACAATGTAACAACTATGTTAGCAGCTACGGTATCAGAGACGGTATCAACGATGTTATTAGATGCGCTATCAGTGATGAACTTCTACGGTATCAACGACGGAATCAGCTGGAATCAGACTGAATCAGCTATAATAAACAAAACCAGACTAATAATAGTTGTCTCAAAAATAATCTAAGCCGTAGATTACGATATTGTATTTAAAGTCTAAAAGTGACTAGTAATTCCAAATATTCCACGTTCATTGCAATAAAGGCATCATTATACGAAATGATAATCTGAATAAAATTCACAATAAAACGAAATGTAATTTTAACACTCACCCCTTTGGCTGGAGATTTGCAAGACGAGGTTATCTATCCTTCGATTAGATATTTGGGTTCCCGTAAATAATAATGAGAAATCCATCGCCTTATATACTCTCAATAGGTGAACATAAATCACATCGAGCTTGACGTGCACCACGTACAACGAGTATTTCGGATTTCATGTAAATTACAAATTGGCACATGCAAATCGTTACACGCCACTTAATCACCCCAGGTAATGCGTGTACGACGAAATCAAGAAAATGGTGAGTTTCGTTTGCAATTCAAGACAACAAAAATCAGTTCAATTTTCGCCTAATTCTGTGACAATACCTCCCCCCTAAGAATAAAAATGTACACATTTTTAAAACTAACACAGAATAGAAGAAAAATAACTATTGATGATATCTTACAATATTTACACTGGTTATACTACAAACTGGATTTTATTACTGGGCAAATTCATACAAATTTCCCATCATGCCCTACTCAAGTAGTCTGCGCCTATATTTTCAACTCCCCTTATTGCTTCTACACGGAAACGATAAGGTTGTAGTGTTAGCGCCCAACGCATCAACCGAGCGTTAGCGACCTTGGCCTTGTTCAAATACAGTAGGGGTTGGTGATCAGTCTCAAGAACGAAATCTCTCCCAAATAGATATGCGTGATACTTCCCAATTCCCCATACTACGGCCAAACATTCCTTTTCTATAACGGAATAATTTTTCTCCCTGGGTAGCAATTTTCTACTCGAGTAAGCTACGGGTAACTTACTGTCGTCCTGCTCTTGCAGTAAAACTGCCCCCAACCCAGTTTCAGAAGCGTCTGTTCTTAGAATAAAAGGTTTGCTGACATCTGGCAATTTCAATATAGGTGCACTAACCAGTTTCTCTTTCAGAGTACAAAATGCTTTATCTTGTGGCGGTCCCCATTCAACTTTGTTTGGTTGCCCCTTCTTGGTCAAATCAGACAGCGGGCTAGCAATGGCTGCAAAGTTCGGTATAAACTTTCTGTAAAAACCTACTAGACCTAGAAATGATCTTACCTGCGTTTTATTGGTTGGCTTTGGTGCGTCTCTAATTGCTTCAATTTGCTTGGGATGAGGTTTTAACTGACCCATACCGCTGACCCTATGACCCAAACAATCTAAATCTGTATAACCAATACTGCATTTAGTGGGTCTCACTGTAAGGTTCGCTTTGCGGAGTCTATTGAAGAGCTTGCTCAGGACGGACACGTGCTCACTCAAAGTATTCGTGTACACGAATATGTCGTCTACAAAGCTATCAACGTTTGTTAAACCTTTCAGCAACTTTCGCATCAAACGACAAGTGGCGCTGGCTCCAACTAACCCGAAAGGCATCACTTTGAATTGATACAATCCTTTCTGGGTCGCAAATGCCGTCAAAGTTCGGGACTCTGGGACAATGGGAACCTGCCAATATCCCTTGGACAGATCCAATTTGGAAATCCATCGGTTTCCCGACAACTTTGCAAATAGACCCTCCATATCTGGCATTGGTTCTGCATCGAACACAGTGATTTTATTCAACTGCCGAAAATCGATACAGAATCGGTTCGTCCCGTCCTTTTTCCTTACTAACACTACTGGAGACGAATATGGTGAGTTGGAGGGTTCAATCACCCCCAGATCCAACATTTTACTCACCTCTTCGTCCACAGCTTCACGTGCGTTGTATGGCACCGGATATCCCTTGATTCGAATAGGGTCAGACGTATTCAGTTTAATTTTGAGGTCCAACAAAGTTGTACAACCTGGTCTATCTGTGAATACATACGAGTGTTTAGCCAAGAGCGCATTAATCTGTTGACGCTGGTCTTTCGTCAACTCCGCACTCACATCGACTTTATCTATCCCCTCCCCCGCAACTCCCAAGGGACATTCAAGGGAACTCTCTATATTCGAATCAGCTTCATCATCGTCTACGACTGCCGTACAAACGACATTTAAGACCCCTTTTCCAACATTGTCGCTCTGTCTCTTAATATATAACTTGAGCATGTTCGCATGGAATGTTTTTACATTACCGTCCATGTCAATTTTATAGTCCATGTCACCTTTTACTTCTTTAACTTCATATGGACCTTTCCACTGGACTAATAACTTATTCGAACTCGTTGGAAGAAGCAATAGCACCTGATCTCCCACAAGAAATTTCCTATCACGCGCTCTGCGGTTGTAATACTTGGCATATCTGCGCCCGGATTTAATCAATTCGTCACGTGCCATCTGGCATCTGACTATTATCCAAAAGATAATACAAAGAAACGCGGTTCCTTTGTAAGGAAATATATTTTAAGAGATCGCTTTCCTTTTTTGACATTTTCTTGTAGAGTTAAGGTAAAAATATATTTTGCTACTTCATGACTGGCATTTAATTTAGTTGTTTCTTTTGTTGGCTTTACGCCAGTTTTCAGGACATGGTAGCCAGCATAATTGGTAGAGAGAGGATTTAGAAATCCTTCGAATGGAACCACCAACCCACGGGAATCTACTTGCAAGCTTTCACGAGCACGAGTCTCTGACTCACTAGCGCCATAGATCACTGTACGACCAGCTGGCTCGGCATTTAATCACTATAAGTTTTGTGGATTAAATAAATATATCTTGACATTTTTCCTATCAAAAAGAGGAAGAAGTAGATTATGTGGGAACTTTGAAAGAAGTCATGTTCGAAAAAACGTCACCCATGTCCTTTAAGTTTAGTTATTCGAATGTCCTTAGCAACCCATGGTCAATAGGGATCATAATGAGGTATGTTCTAGTCGGTATCAATTTAAACTACATGACAGCTTGCACTGCTACCGTCTAACAAAATGACAGTTTGTGCTTTACCTCTTCCAGTCACATAATGTTTTTGACACTGTTGACATGTATACAGTATTTTCTCAGTTTCCTTAAGTTAAACCTACCGTATGTTCCAAGGTAAGCAAGATATTTTATATCTTCGCTTTCATTTCAATGTACTGTCCTAGCATGAGTCTGGTTTACAAAACTATTAATAATGCAATTCAATTCCATTACGTATTCTCATCAGCTTATATATGCTCATATAGTACATACGGCAAATACTGAAGTTTATCAAATAGTATACATACAACTTTAAACACAAACTGAAAAGAGGTAATCTAATTCATGCGCAATAAAATTATTGTTATGGTTTTTTAACGTATTTGTACGTAGCGTAGTTGACCTCTGCAATAGACTTGAATAAAAGTTTTCTCTCAGGATAGTAATGAAATCCATCTTGTTTATTTAAGAAAAAAGTGTTTTGTTGACCAGGTGTAAAACAAACCTAACATTCACTTTGTCAGACCCAATGACAATATAAAATTGTAAAATTATTCAAACTAAGAACCTCCCAATATGTAAATGTGCATCGTAACTAAACGTTACTGTCTTTAAGCTGTAAATATGTATTTTTTAAGACTTTGCAATACAAAAAATGTCAAAAATCTAACATCAACAACAAAACACAGTTTCTTGAGAGGAATCGATACTCGACGGATATCCTTGCTTGTAAAATAATTGCCCCAATGGCCAGTATTAATTAAGAGTTATTTAGTGCTAGAATTATTGTCTGGGTAGAAGGTTAGCAGTAACGAGTGCTTCAGAAAAATAAGTACACAGCTATTAATTGCAATGATGATAGTGTCACAGCAGAATAAACTTCTAATAGAACATGTATATAAGATGTACGCATATTTAGCATCTACGTGTTAATATTAATTACCTCATGAAATACGATGTGGCTTGTTAAAATGTCACATGGTCATATACTTATTCATACTGCTGCGGCTAAGACTTGTATCCATCGAATTCCTTTGTGCATGAAAACATTGTTTCTCATCGACTTGGGAATGAATTCCAACATGAATTATTTCAAATAACTTCTAATGTAAGTTAGCACTTTCATTCGAAAACCGTACAATGCCTTCTGAAAACCACAAAAGTGTACACTCGTTTTATTACCCAACGGCAAGTGTATGAGGCAGCTGAAAGAAAAGCGATATTAGGTCTTAATAGAATGACCAATCTACACTGTTTAGTTAACGAGATTAAATAGTATATTAAGTCATGTCATTAAACAATATTTCGGAAGCGAAATTCACCAAAATGTGTCATGCGCGTATTTCCATCTCCGGTCACACCTAATTTGTAATGAGCCCAGTGACAATCCAGTAGCGTAAAAACGAGAGGGAGGTAGGAGGGGCGGTCGATTCGGGCGCCGGGATCTTCTGACGCCATAATCCCGAGCGCCAGAGGTCTTGGGGCAACAAAACCCCTTTGGAACAAAATCTACCACGGGCGACATTTACTTTAGTACGCCACTGTGACAATCTACTAACTATGTGATAATAAGGTTGAAAATATGATTTTTGATTTTATTTCACTTATAATAATACCTTTATTGCTAATGATTTTATCTTTATTTACCACTCAACTAAATTGCAATAGCTAGTAGAAATAGAAGAAACAAAAATATGTGGGCTTTTTCGCAGTTTAGCAATTGCTTCTGTAACATTAACATTACTTTCACTATTGAATAAAGTAAAAATATTAAGAACAAAGTAAATAATTTAATTAGGAATTGATGTGTTAGGAGACGCTTAAAAATATTGCAATAAAACAAACACACACACAATTAATCCACAAAAGCAGCAGAGAGGGTGAATCAGACAACGTTTTTAAACAAGTTTTCAATGGATTAGGGCTTAAAACCCGAAACAGGCAAAAAATAATGACACCAACGTCGTTGTCACTCACCCTCTTTGCTGCTATGGGTTAACACTTTTTTACGATGAAAATCCTTTTACGATTTCACAAACAGACTTATCGTATCGGACAACGTTTTCAAACAAGTTTTAAATGGATTAGGGTTTAAAACCCGAAACAGGCAAAAAATAATGAAATCAGTTAAAAAAAAATCAATGAAATCAGTCAAAGAAAAAATCAATTAAATCAAAAACATGATCCTGAAGGGAGTAAAAGCTCTTCAACCGAATATTTTATCAAGTCCGATACGATATCGTGTCCTCGGGTCTGCTAAATTTATCGTCACAAATCCGTGTGGTTTTGACTGAGCGTGACTAAAGAAATTTCTAAATCGATTATGATCCATATCACCGCTGCACCAGGTCTGATGAATATTTCGTAGCGTATGAGTATCAACGCCGTTAAATACACACAACACATTGCAATTATCTCTGATCACTTTTGGTATCTGAGTGTATCGTTGAGTGACATATATCACATCAGTGCTTTTATGTCTGCCTCGGGAAAATATTCTAGCAGGATTCTTTTGATTATCTAACATCACATCGTCATAGACAACTAAATTATTAATACTTCCATCAATAGCATCAATGCTCGGTGCTTCCTCTATATCGGTTATAAACTCAATAATATCATCATCGACTTGAAATTCTTTTGCTTTCTCGTTAAAATCCTTTAGCACTTCATAGCATCGCTGATCGTCTACACTCGGGGCTATTAAATACAATTTGTTCCATTTCATCCATCTCGTTATCAAATTAAGTAGCAGTTGTGTCTTTCCGCTTCCAGATGGTCCGATTATAATCATTCTAATTGAATTCGGCAACATTTCATGGTGTTTAATAGGTTCCCGTCGTCGGGTAGCTGAATAATCAATTATATTCATGCTGTTATATATAAATTATGGATCTATATTGTGTGAAGTGTAAAAAACGTACTGGCACAGATGACTTGACAACGATTACAACTAAAAATAACCGATCAGCGCTTTCTGGTAAATGCGTACAATGTAGTACAAAAAAAATTAGATTTGTTTCCCTTGGTAAACCCAAGGAACCTTTAAAAAAAAACGAGGAGGTGATATCGCAGCCAAGCTAACTAAACTCCCTGGAACCCCATGGGCAAAATACCATGGAGAAAAACACCTTCCAGGATATAGCTACTGTGGCCCCGGAACACGATTAGATATCAGACTCAATAATCATAACCAACCCAACCCCGGTGAAGAACCAATAAACGCCATTGATAAGGCCTGTCACCTTCATGATGTCGTTTATAAAAGCAGTAATCTGCAGCACAGGCATCTAGCAGATGTGAAATTAATTCATGCGTTAAACGCCATTCCTGATAAATCTTTCAAAGAAAAATTGGCTTCCTTTTTGATAAAATCGGCTATGAAAAGTAAATTGATGTTAGGTGCTGGTAATTAATAACAACATGGAATCTATTTATTATTCCCCATGAGGATACTGGAGGGGTAAATCAGCAGTCCATAAACTCGCTAGCGCTGCAAAAGTGAAAAAAACCACTGCGGCGGATTGGTTATCTAAACAGGCACTATGGCAAATTTATCTACCACCGCCTAAACAAATTAATTTCTCGCATTTTGATGTGACCTTTCCTAATGAAGTTCATCAGGCTGATATATTATTTCTGCCACATGATGGTGGGTACAAATACGCATTAACCGTAGTTGATATTGCAAGTCGATACAAAGAAGCAGAACCGTTAAAAACAAAATCAGCCACTGAAGTTGCTTCTGCATTTGAAAAGATTTATCGAAGGGGTCCTCTACACTGGCCAAATCTATTACAAATTGATCCTGGCAAGGAATTTCAGGGTGCAGTGTTATCTACAATGAAATATCACAATGTCACTATCAGACGAGGACATACTGCGCTACATCGTGATCAGGCAATTGTTGAACGGTTTAATAGGACGATTGCTGAGCGGTTATTTGGATATCAATACGCAAAAGAATTTATCCAAGAAAAAAGATCCCGTGAATGGGTTAAAAGATTATCAGCTGTGATTACTGCACTGAATAATGAGATTACTAGAACAATCAACATGAAACCTATCAATGCGATTAAAAAGAAGTCAATACCCGAACAACCACAAAAAGATGTCAAAGAACCAATTCTTGGTAGTAATGTCATTGTGAGATATTTATATGAACCAGGAGAGCTTGAAGGGGGCAGAAAAAGGGCTACTGATCCTATTTGAAGTGTTACTGCACACAAGATATCTAGTATAACACGATCTACGGGTAGACCTCCAGTCTATAAACTGGATTCAACTGCCCCTCAACGAGGATTTACTAGACAACAACTGCAAGTGATACCCGAGGATACTCAATTACCTCCACGGGGTCTTAACTAGCGCCGTTGCGTCTATTACACTCAAGACAAGTCAATATCACATTGTTTCTGACATGACCGAGATTGTTATTTTTTCTGTCTACGGTAAATTGGCGAGGATCTTTATCCGAATACTTCCATCTCATTATACAATTGCAACTTGCGCAGTGATTGTTCTGTTGTTTCTTCAAAGTGATTATTAATTTAGCATCTATATCAAATTCTCGTTGTTTTTTTTTTGTCTTGTTGTTTGTAACTGGAGAGTTTTTTATCAATAATTTTAACATCAATATCATCCATTGTTGTGTCATTATCATCGAAAACAATTCTTCGAAGTTGATTTATTTTTCGTACTCTGGATACTGCAAGATAGACTAAATTTGACCATTCGATGCGATTATCTACCATCCAAACAATTGTATCGGATATAGTCAATCCTTGCGAAGAATGTATTGTTGCTGCGTATCCTAGCGTCCATGGGGATTTATTAGCACGCAATGCGTCTTCAACGACATTGATATCAACCAGCACAATATCATTTAATACGAGAGTTTGTTTTTCACTTTGTCCTGGAACATCAACTTCAATGTTCTGTTTTCGTGTATCCGATGGCCTATAACATAACGGTACTGGAAGTGTTGAAAATATTTTTGTATGCAATTCAAATAATTTCATCTGAAGTGTATCCCTGACTATTTTTCTACTTGAAATTATCAAATCATTTGGTCTCCATGTTTCCCAGAAATCATTCATTGGAGTTTCCGAAATTATTTCACGGGCTATTTCACACTGGATTTTATCCGGTTGTAATCTAATTAATTTCTTAAATTCTTTTAATTCATTATCAAGTGATCTATGATCGGTATCAATTTCTTCATAATAGTCTACAAAACCCTTTAGCCATTCATGTGGGGATGCACCGACAAATGGTGGTGGTTGTCCGTGATCACCGCACATGACGATTTTTGTATTTTTCAATAACAACCACTCAAGAAATATTTTTAATACATCTAATGGCACTGTGTCTATTTCATCCCAAATCATGATTTCAGGAATAAATTTCTCTCCCATACGCTCAGGAGTCCATTTATCTCCTTTTCATGGAAAAAAACTGTGATAAGTGCAGGCATTTACCCCTCGCTGTATCATTTCTCTTGCAAGTCTATGAGTTGGTGTTAGCACAATCATGTTTGGATTGGAAACACGAAATAACTAAATTGCCCGGGTTGTTTTTCCTGAAACACCACAGCCGTTTAAATAAACTGTTTTATATCTACAGATTGGATCAGAACACGGTAGTGCATTAGAAAATTCTGATTGAATCTCTTTGAGATTTCGATAATTATTTTCAATCGTAACATCTGCTGATGGAATATAATCATGAAGCATTTCTCGCTTAATTCTCCATGATCCCCAATTCTCGTTGCTACCGTTTATAAAATCAGCCATATCGCTTTTTATGTAAAATGAATCAGTGGCAACTCTAACTGCGGTGTTAGGAAATTTATTGATCATTGAAAACAGATTAATAGAAGCATAACCAAGCATAGAAGCTCTCAAATGTGTGTACTGCGGATTGTATCCATCATTGTAAGTAACAATTGTACCCAATTTGGTTCCATCGGACAGAAATGCGTCTTTACGATTGACATATAGGCCTTTATTCGTTAGATCCGCGATTACAAAATCGTATTCAGCATTGTCTATAATTAATCGTGAAGAATATCTTGTATTGTCGTATTTACCACCCTTGGTGTATTTACCGATTATTCTTCGTCCAAGATCTTTTGCTTCATTATTTCTGATTTCAAATAACTGTTTGGACCAATCCATGATTTGTTGTTCACTGAAATTCGAAGAATTTCCACCAGGAAACAGTTTTCGCTGTTCGCTAATTATTTTTTCTAGATCAGGTAGTGGTAACCAGACTGATTTCTGTGCTCGATAGGATATAATCGCTTCACTGACAATTAATGATTTTAACATCTTACAATCAATCACATACCGTAGCAACTCTATTGGCATCCAGTGTTTTTCAGACATGTGTTTACCAATCCAAAGATAACTACACGGATGAAGTCCCTCAGCCATTTCAAATGATACTACACAAGCGAATCCTGTTAAATCAAAATCAGGCAGTGGTCCATTAATCGCAACACGGGTCATTTCGTGTGTGGGGTGTCCAAATCGTTTGAAATATTTCTCACATTCTCCATACCCAAGAAAACTTCCTGGATAACACGCAATCATATCAACGGATATAACGGTTTCAGGGTCGTATTTTGTATTCCATAACCCAACTTTCGTAAAGGATTCTTGGATCTGTGTATAATCCAAGTGATCCCTTTACATCTGAGATTCCTTTTGTATTGTTATTTAATTTGTTCATGTATTGTGAATGGTTGTGAGTGTAATTGTGGGTTGAGTGCATGAATTATTGTGTTGTTACATCTGTATTTTTTTCATTTACAATTTATTACATAAATTTATATTTTCTTTCACAAATTGTGTTTGTATTGTTCATTTAATCCACCCTCCTCTCGGTAACAATTCTGTTACAATGGTGTCAGAAGTGGGATCGTTGGATTAAGTGAACTGTCAATCATTTTTGTGAAGGTATACATTTAATGTTTATATTCGAGCGTGACCTTCTGTTAAGATAATACTCTAGTTGGAGTTTATTTTTGTTTAGTTTACCTAGGTCCGTGTGTCCAGTATAAACGTGTTTAAAGTATTGGTTTGGTTATATATCTATATTCATATTACAATTGTCATGTCATCCCTTAAGGACTTGGTTGCCTTAGGCAAAGAATTTGGATATGAAGGTGAAAGCTTAAGGAAATTTATTCAAGAAGAACAAGCCCGGGAAAGGGACGAAAGGGTTAGGTCAAGGGAATTAGAAAGGGAAGCCGAAGATAGGAAATGGGCCTTTGAAAGGGAAAAGATAGAATTAGAGAAGCAGGCCGAAAAAGACAGAATAGGATGGGAAATGGAAGCGGAGGGAAAGCGAATAGAGTTAGAAGAAAAAGCTAAGCAAAGAGATCATGATCGTAAGGTAGAATTAGCGACATCTGGAAGAGAACACGATTCTGCCACTAACAAATTAAGGGGCCCCAAATTACCTCCCTTTGACGATGAAAAAGATAACATAGATAGTTATCTTCATCGGTTTGAGCGGTATGCCGAAAACCAGAAGTGGAGTCAAAATGACTGGGCGCTGCATCTGAGTGCTTTATTAAAAGGTAAAGCACTGGATGTATACTCGCGACTTCCTAGGGACGATGTGTTTAAGTACGACGTCCTAAAGGAAGCACTTCTCAAAAGGTACGAGCTCACTGAACAAGGTTTTCGAAAAAAGTTCAGGTATAGCAAGCCCGATAAGGGAGAAACCTTTGGTCAGTTCACCGTCAGAATTGCGAACTATTTTGAGCGGTGGATTGAATGCGGCAAAGCGGTGAAAACGTTTGAAGGGTTGACTGATTTCTTGCTCAGAGATCAATTATTTAATATAGTTGGGCGAGAATTAGATCAATTTCTGAAGGAGAAAGTCTTCACGAACGTAAAAGATATGGCTAAGCAAGCCGATTTATTTGCCGAAGCTCATGGGGGAACCCAGAACGTGGTTTTGAAAGATTTTAAGTCTGGAAACCAGTCTGTAAGACCTATGCCTAGGGAGCCTGTAAAATCAGCTGAGGTAAAAAGGTCAGTTGGGAATCCAGTTTTTCAGCGTGTGCGGTGTTTCTTGTGTAATGCATTGGGTCATGTTCAAAAAGACTGTCCTAAAAGAGAGGCACTTATACATAAGGTAGCAGTGGCTATACAAAGTAAAGGTATAACTGATAACATCGTACAGGTAGAACCTTGTATTCATTCGCTTGGCACGTGTTTATTTCCTGAAGCGCGTGTACCAACCGCGAGAGGGTTTGTCAACGGTCGAGAAGTCGTGGTATTGCGTGACACTGGTTGTACGGGCGTAGTGATCAAACGTAGTCTCGTGCAGGATAACCAAATGCTCGGGTGGGAATCCCCATGTATGTTACTTGATCAGACGATGGGTCGCATTCCCGTAGCAAGGATCACAGTAAAAACACCTTTCTTAACGGGAACTGTTGATGCCCTTTGTATGGACAATCCTATTTACGATCTGACGATCGGTAATGTTGAAGGTTCCCGTCTTCCAACCATGGCCGATTTTAAAATACCTTTGGCCCAGGCAGTCGAAACGCGAGCGCAAACACGGCGAGAGAAAACCGCGTTTCATAAATTAATAGTCCCTGAATCGATCTCAGGAATTTCCCGTGATGATTTCAAACAAGAGCAAGATCGTGATGAATCCATCAGAACAATTGTTGAGAAAATCACGTCCGGCGCGATTAAACATTGCAAGCGTGGGGGTAGCTCGAGATTCGTACGCAAGAACGGATTAATTCATAGGGAGTTTAGCGCTCGGGAGGGTAAGAAGTATTGGCAAGTGGTCGTACCCCAGAGATATAGATCTCAAGTACTTAGGGTGGCACATGAGTCAAGCATGGCAGGACACCTAGGTAAGGCTAAGACCACTAGCAGGGTAGTCGCTGAATTCTACTGGCCAGGTGTTAATGGCGATGTCACACGGTTCTGTAGGTCGTGCGACGTATGTCAGAAAACCGTCTGTAAGGGAAGGGTCACAAGGGTGCCCTTGGGACAGATGCCATTAATAGATACACCGTTTAAAAGAGTGGCAGTAGATATTGTAGGACCAATACACCCAGTTACCGAAAGAAAGAATCGGTATATTCTTACTCTGGTTGACTACGCAACCAGATACCCTGAAGCCGTAGCGTTACCAACTATTGAAACGGAAAGGGTAGCTGAAGCATTAGTTGATATCTTCAGTAGGGTAGGGGTGCCAGAGGAAATCCTCACTGATTGTGGTGCCCAATTCACCTCTGACCTCATGGGTGAAATAAGTAGGCTGTTATCCATCAAACAGCTAAACACTACCCCATACCATCCGATGTGCAATGGACTGGTAGAGAAGTTTAATGGTACCCTGAAAAGCATGCTGAGAAAGATGTGCGCGGAACGTCCGCAAGACTGGGACCGTTATTTAAACGCTGTTCTGTTCGCGTACCGGGAAGTACCGCAGGAAAGTTTAGGGTTCTCGCCCTTTGAACTGTTGTATGGTAGGACAGTTCGAGGCCCGATGCGGATACTACGCGAACTATGGACTGGTGATGTCGCGAACGAGGAAATAAAAACGACTTACCAGTACGTGTTAGATCTAAGAAATAAACTTGAGAGTACATGCCAGATGGCACGTGACGAATTGATTAAATCCGGGCGCAGATATGCCAAGTATTACAACCGCAGAGCGCGTGATAGGAAATTTCTTGTGGGAGATCAGGTGCTATTGCTTCTTCCAACGAGTTCGAATAAGTTATTAGTCCAGTGGAAAGGTCCATATGAAGTTAAAGAAGTAAAAGGAGACATGGACTATAAAATTGACATGACGGTAATGTAAAAACATTCCATGCGAACATGCTCAAGTTATACATCAAGAGACAGAGCGACAATGTCAATAAGGGGAGTTGAAAATATAGGCGCAGACTACTTGAGTAGGGCATGATGGGAAATTTGTATGAATTTGCCCAAGTAATAAAATCCAGTTTGTAGTATAACCAGTGTAAATGTTGTAAGATATCATCAGTAGTTATTTTTCTTCTATTCTGTGTTAGTTTTAAAAATGTGTACATTTTTATTCTTAGGGGGGAGGTATTGTCACAGAATTAGGCGAAAATTTGAACTGATTTTTGTTGTTCTTCAATTGTAAACGAAACTCACCATTTTCTTGATTTCGTCGTACACGCATTACCTGGGGTGATTAAGTGGCGTGTAACGATTTGCATGTGCCAATTTGTAATTTACATGAAATCCGAAATACTCGTTGTACGTGGTGCACTTCAAGCTCGATGTGATTTATGTTCACCTGTTGAGAGTATATAAGGCGATGGATTTCTCATTATTATTGACGGGAACTAAAATATCTAATCAAAGGATAGATAACCTCGTCTTGCAAATCTCCAGCCAAAGGGGTGAGTGTTAAATTTACATTTCGTTTTATTGTGAATTTTATTCAGATTATCATTTCGTATAATGATGCCTTTATTGCAATGAACGTGGAATATTTGGAATTACTAGTCACTTTTAGACTTTAAATACAATATCGTAATCTACGGCTTAGATTATTTTTGAGACCACTATTATTAGTCTGGTTTTGTTTATTATAGTTGATTCCGGAGATCTAATAACATCGTTGATTCCGTAGATCTGATAACATCTGACAATCATTGATTCCGTCTGATTCAGTCTGATTCCGTCTGATTCCGTCGTTGATACCGTAGAAGTACATCACTGATAGCGCATCTAATAACATCGTTGATACCGTCTCTGATACCGTAGCTGCTAACATAGTTGTTACATTGTTTCTGATACCGTAGCTGCTAATAACATCGTTGATACCGAAGCTGCTAATAACATCGTTGATACCGTAGCTGTTAACACATCTGATACCATCTTTTGATAAACGTCTTTGATATCGTTTGATTTGTTGTGGGACATCTATTGTTTGTTCTGGAACATCTCTGTATAAATATCTGAATGTGCTTGTGCCGTTAATTTGTGCAAACGGAATTGAAGTATCTGTCTGTGTGTCGAACTGTCTGTTCGTCAATATCTGTGTAACGTGTAAATATCCGGAAAGCTAGAAGTCCGAGTGTCGGAGCTGTCTTAGAGTTGTAAAACGTCCGGGTAGACATCTAGGGGAGTGAGGAAGCGTTGGTTCTGGTAGATGTTGTATGCTGTCTGAACGTATAACTGTGGTGGATCCGTGTAGGGAAACGTCCGATAATAGTATTGGTCAACCCTCGGTTCTCGGGGAAACTGGGAGACGATTCAACTGTTGCTGAATCGTGCGGTTATACAGGGGAGACACATAGGTGTATTGAAATTATAATATAATTTAATACATTGTTGTATTTGCATGCTTATGTCAGATCGCAATAATATTTCAAGTGATCACATAGATATCAATAAAAGCTAGCAACTTGATTCAATACAAGTATATGATCGTGCTAGTTATCGCAATCCATCGTGCGATAGAGAGTTTGTCGTTTGTGTTTATTTTTTTTCGTAAATCATTCTTGCATTTATTTAACTTTCGTAAAGGATTCTTGGATCTGTGTATAATCCAAGTGATCCCTTTACATCTGAGATTCCTTTTGTATTGTTATTTAATTTGTTCATGTATTGTGAATGGTTGTGAGTGTAATTGTGGGTTTAGTGCATAAATTATTGTGTTGTTACATCTGTATTTTTTTCATTTACAATTTATTACATAAATTTATATTTTCTTTCACAAATTGTGTTTGTATTGTTCATTTAATCCACCCTCCTCTCGGTAACAATTCTGTTACATAGTTTTTTCATTTGATTATGCAGTTCTTCAGTACGGTACAATTCTCCGTTGGGTCTTAGAAACTGATCAAATCTACATTCCTCGTCTGCAGCACTGTGAAATAGCCACATTGACACAGGATCGTTTTTACTCAAATGGTAAATAGCATCAAATAATTTCTGCTCTGAAAAAAACTCTTCTGTTCCAAACAGAGTTTGGGGAATATATTTCACGGTTCTATCCCGTGGGAATATTGTTACTGCAGATGACCACGCGTGTTCGTTATGATCAATAATTTCAATTGGAGCTCCCTGTGATTTATATTTCGATTCGTATAATACTTCTCCGGTTATTGTCGTTACTGATATTGGAAATCTCAATGATGTTTCTAATTTAATTATATCCTGAATTGTTGCCCCATTCTCTTTTACCGTTAATTCCCACTCGGTTATTTTTTTTCGTCTTAGATCAGTTAGTTTATTTCCCCGGGACGCATTTGTGAAGTGTTCCATTACCCGTGTTGCTACACAATTGACCCTTGACGAAGAATATATCATGGGTGCTAGTTTTGCAATATCAGGTTTTTCATTGAGCGGATATATCCCGTAAATAACTGCTGTTACAGGATAAGATCTTTCGTAGTATGGTTTATCGATTCCAGTAAAAATTCCTGGTTTTGAATCCTGATTCACGGTGACAGTTTTTTTGTCCTTAAGAATGGGTTCAAATTTATCCCTAATGATCCATTTTCCATCATCACGGATAAGGAATTTTATTCGAAAAAAAATTGTTTCTTCCCCAAGATTTGAGATTATCACTGCTGCTTTTTCATCATTCATGGTAGCGTCAACAACACCATCAATTCGAAATGTTGACCAGCAGTGAGATGCTACATCACGCTTGAATTCATTAAAACAGTCTCTGATTTTACTAATCATGGCTCTATCAGGAATTTTATTCTTGGGTGTATCAGAAACTCTATCGAGATTAAATTGAACACTTTTCCAGGGCTTAATTTTCGATAATCTCTCAAACTCCTCCATACTATAATTAAAACAAGCATTTAAATGAAAGATTTAAGTATAATGAATCATTGCAAATGGCTCATGATTGGATCAGTGACACCGTGTAACAAATCATGCAGAAATGAATTCTGTGGGTATCATATGCAAAGCTTTCGTCGTGGAAGCCTTGGTCCGTTACCCTGTATTCGATGTGGGGTTGGGGTTAGGGTAAAATCGCAATTATGTCTAAATTGTGGCGGCAAACGATACAGGGAACTAAAACGCTATTATGACAAACGAATAAAAAATATCGTCATTGACCCCAACGATGACAAAATCATAAAGACTCCTCAAGATTATATACAGAGACTTATAATTAAAGCAAATAATGAATTAGAAAAATAGTATTATTATACAAATGAACCAAGAATTCAGACCTCACCCCGTGCTTGTTAATTATGAAGCATCCCGTGATGGTATTATCAGAAACCGCAGATTGAAGAATCCAGTTGGATTTGTGACTAATCGAGGGTATTTGATGTTTAGTGCTGGGAAGAAAAATTATTACTGTCACAGATTCGTCTTCGAGGTGTTTAATGGAATAATCGGGGATGGTTTTGTTATCGATCATATTGATTCCGATTCTCAGAATAATTCTTTATCAAACCTACAGGCTATTTCACAAAGTTAGAATTTAAAACGAGGAAACACTGGAAAATACTCGAAAAAAGCGAGGCCTGTAAAATCATTAAATACAGTTACTAACGAAGAAAAAATGTTCCAATCTATGAATGAAGCCGGTAAATATTTCAATATTTGTATAGCCTCAGTACAATTTGTTGCAACAGGAGTACAAAATTCTGCTTTTTCTAAAAAAATTGAACAGAAATTAAACAACAGAACCAACAACAACAACAACAACCTCGCCCAATTAAATATAAAGCAGTTGTTAAATTTAAAGGTCAATTAGCCAATTGCACCAATCAACAAATACAAGAGAAACTTACACAAGGAGGGAATAAAATAGTCAAAACTTACAAAATAGGGAAAAGTCAAAGAAATAGCGCACAAAGTGTGGTGGTAGTTGAAACAACGACACCACTACCAACCATAATTAAAGTAGGATCTCTGGGTGTCAGACATAGAACCCAGCCCTTTGTTAACAAAGCACGTTTCTGCACTAATTGTCAACATTGGGGACACTATAAGGTAACTTGTACCTTTAAACATCGCTGTGAAAACTGTTGCGGACCACATACTGGCCAGTGTAGAAGGGAACAGCCTAAATGTGTCAATTGTAAGGGAGACCACCCCTCTAACTCTAAAATGTGTAGCTTTGCAACTCTTGAAAATGAGGTCATTACTCTTATGAACTCGGAAAATTATGACTATGTTACAGCAAAACAGGAAATAAATTCTCAAAAACAAAATCCAAAAAGCCAAAATGAAAAGGAAAAGGCAAATAGTAACCAAACTCAAAATACAAATTTGCCTAATTCCCATAAATTAAATAGTAAAACTCCAGAAATGGTAGAGGTTACCAATAAAACAACCTCAAAAAGTGAAACTCACACCGAACACTCTATAGTTCTAACAAATAATCTGGGTCTAACTACAATAGGTCTAGCAATTTCAGAAATAGGTCGTTACATTAGTAACGCAAAAAACAAAGACGTCAGTTATTTATCTACCCTCACGAACGGGCTCCATGCTCTTATACAACATGTAGAAGAGGGTATAAAAACAGGAAAGTTAATCAGTCAACATGAATAGTACACCAAAAGAAGCAAATAACTCGCACATTAATAAACATAACACTAATTTGACCATATGGCAATGGAATTCACGCAGTCTAGTAGTTAATATTAATGAATTAAAATTAAAACTAATTAACACATTAATAAAACCAGATATTATTTGTATCCAGGAAACCAAAATAACAACTAAAACTAAATCACTACCAACAATTGTGGGATATTCTCCTGGATTTTTTCAACATAGGAACGAGGGTCAGGGGGGGGCCTTGTTATATATTTAAACAATAATATGCCTTCAGCTTCAATAATCCCAGTTAATTCGCAAGCAATCAATAATTCTAAAATAGAAGTACAAGCACTTCAAATTAATACAGGTAAAATTAAATTTATATTATATAATTTCTATGATCCAGGAGGAGATATTAAAATAACTCACAATCTAGCGTTACGAGCGCTTAATTTGCATATAGGACAAAATGAAGCTATTGTGTTAGGTGACTTTAACTCTCATAATGTAATATGGGGAAGTGAAATAACTAATAGTAGAGGTAAAAACATACAAAATTGGATTAATAAAACAAAACTTGTATTACTTAATGATGGCACTAAAACAAGACTTAATCCGGTAGATGGCACTTTAGCAGCCTTGGATCTTACATTATGCACTCCTAAACTTGCTCAATTAGCAACATGGAGTGTCGATCAAGAAGATAGTATGGGGAGTGATCATTTTCTTATAATAACTACATTACAAAACTCTGCCCAACTTGAAAATGACAATAAAATCCCCAAATGGAATTATAAAAAAGCAGATTGGACTAAATTCCAACAAAATATAAAATATGAAACGCTCGAGGGCATTAAAAGTGAAAATATAGATAATTACTATGACAATATAATTAATGCTATAACAAGGGCAGCTGATGCTTCCATGCCTAAAACTAAAGGTAATCCTACTAAGCTTAGAGTCCCTTGGTGGACTAAAGAAATCAACACAATTAGACAAAATAAAAGAAAAGCGCTAAATAGGTTTAAACGTACTAATAATACACAGCATTTCAAAGAATATCAAAAATTAGATACTGAGTTAAAAAATGCCATTAAAAAAGCTAAACAAGATACTTGGAGGCAGTATTGCAGTACCTTAGATTATAAAACTAATTCAAAACAAGTTTGGGATAAAATTAGAGTAATAAGGGGTAAGCATATAAACAATACACCAAAAATCAATAACACTAATAATTACAAAGAGCAGGCTGACTCATTAGCAAAGCACTTTCAAGCTATGAGCAGTAATAAAAATCATACTAAGGAATTTCAGGAATATAGATCTAAAAT
Organism: Unio pictorum; assembly: GCA_030141615.1. Taxonomy (NCBI): domain Eukaryota; kingdom Metazoa; phylum Mollusca; class Bivalvia; order Unionida; family Unionidae; genus Unio; species Unio pictorum. The sequence goes on from JARLTB010000209.1 coordinate 1,514,297, forward strand.
TGAAACAAATAATAAAAGTACCTTTTCAGATTTGGGAAATAAAAAGTCTTATTTAAATGATAAAATTACAATTAATGAATGGTATCAGGCTCTTAAAACTAAAAAGGATACATCACCTGGAGAAGATACCATAGGATACTCAATCTATAAGAAATTGCCTCTTAACTTTGTTAAAATAATACTAAATATGTATAACCAGATTTGGGAGACTGGAAAACTTCCCATTAAATGGAAAACAGCTGTAGTAATACCTATACTAAAACAAAATAAAGATAGAAATGATGTTAACTCATATCGTCCTATCTCCCTTACCAATAACATATGTAAAATTATGGAAATAATAATTAATAACAGACTTAAGTATCACCTAGAAATTAATAATTTTATATCTAAGAATCAATGTGGTTTTAGAAATAATAGATCTACTATAGATCAACTCATTAAATTAGAAACAGCAATTAAATTAGCTTTTAATAGTCATCAACGTAAAAACAGAAACCTTATTGCTGTATTCTTAGATATGGAAAAAGCTTTTGATCTAGTATGGACTAAAGGTCTATTAACCAAACTAAATAAGTATGGTATAACAGGAAATATATTTAATTTTATTAAGGATTTCTTAAGTGAACGTAAAATTATAACTAGATTAGGGACAACATACTCCGAAAAGTATGTCTTAGATAATGGTACACCCCAAGGGAGTGTACTCAGCCCAACCCTATTTAATATTATGATTAATGATCTTGATACAAATTTAGCTACCCCTCATATCGACTTGTCTCAGTTTGCTGATGATAGTGCACTCTGGCGCGCTGGAGATCCAACCAATAAAAAACACATTGCTGAGATACAAGAAACTTTAGATAATATTGGTAGTTGGGCTGATAAATGGGGATTTAAATTCTCTCATCAAAAAACAGTAGCAGTAGTATTCTCTCCCTTTAACTATAATAAAATATATCCTAAACTTACCCTTCAAAATCAAAACATAGTTTTTGTCAAAGTGGTTAAATTTTTAGGGATGTATTTTGATCAAAATATGAAATGGACATATCATATTAAAGATTTAATTAGTAGATGTAACCTTGATCTTAATCTCATTAGAAGTATACAAGGCACACACTGGGGTGCTTGTCAAAATACAATTATGACCCTATATAGATCTTTGATACGTTCCAAGATCGATTATGGGTGTCATATTTATGCCACGGCATCGCCAACTCTCCTTAATAAAATCACTCAAATACAACGTAAGGCTTTACTTCTTGCAACTAAAGCCTTACCATCTACCTCAACAGAAGAGTTACAAATACTTACGGGTGAACCACCATTACATCTGAGAAGACAGGAACTCGTGTTAAGATATGTTGCTAGACTGTCAACTCAAGATGATACGCATCCCACTCTAAAGGCAATTAAACAGTGTAATAAACCGCTAATTAAACGGGGTAAATACTCCACTTCATTTGGGAAACAAATTTATAGACTTAAATCAACCTGACATATTTAATGTGCAAAAAACTAAAAATTCCATTTTAATTCCATGGAGATTAAAACCAATAAAAGTAGATACCTCCTTACAAGATAAAGGCAATAAAATACAGGATTCTCACTATCTTAAAATGCTTGCAAATAAAAAACTAAATAATGAGTATAAAAATCATGTTAAAATATAGACGGATGGTTCAAAAAAATTAGATCCTGCAAGAACAGCAGCATCATGGGTTGTACCAGAGTTACACATTAAACAAGGTATGCGATTACCAGATTACTGTTCTATATACAGTGTGGAGTTTTGGGCTATTCTTCAGGCACTAAAGTGGATACAACGTCATAACTTAAACTCCACAAAAGTCCTAATTGTTAGTGATTCCTTAAGTGTTCTTAAAACTATCGACACCAACAACTCTAAAAGCAGAAAATTCTTCTTATATTTACTACAATATCAAATAACCAAACTTAATACTCAAAATATTACAGTAGACTTTCTATGGGTGCCTTCACACATAGATATAAAAGAAAATGATTTGGCAGATCAAATTGCAAAAGAGAAACTAAATGAATTACATTATGAACCAATACAGTATAGTCATACTGAAATTTACAAATTTATTACTGACATGATTAATAATATATGGCAACAAAACTGGAATTCGTCAACCAAAGGGAGGTTACTACATAATATTATTAAAATAGTTAAACGGAAAACTATTCCTTTCGGTAAAACAAGAACTCAACAAATTAAAATGAATAGAATAATGGTAGGAAAAACAAAACTGGCTAACAGTTTTGGCAAATATTTAGGACCTTTTCCCCATAATATTAACTGCTTTATGTGCAACCAAGTAGAAGATTTGGATCACATTTTTAATAAATGTTCTAATAACACAATAAATAGAAATATCCTTAAAAATAAGTTAAAAATAAACAAAACAATAAAGTTATATCCAAAACTACTTAATTTAGAACAACCAAATATACAATTAGCTACTACATATATCATGGATTTTATTATAAACTCTAACTTAATGCACAAAATATAATACTGACTCTTTATACAAACATTACCATATATCAATATAATAGCAAAATTTATAAATTATCTTATGAAAATAGCAATAAATTAAAAACTTAACAACAAAATAAATAGATCATAAATCCATGCTATAAAACTAGTACTAAATTTAAGGAATTATAAGCTGGCCTGTGACTCTGAATGAAGCATGATGTGAGTGGGTGTCGATACTGAGTTCATAATGGACTTATACGTTTTCTACGAGTTTACACTCATTCAATATTGTGTTCTGCAGAGATCACCGCTATAATATACTCATGGGACAGGATTTACAACCATTAAAAAATTAATATCACTATTTCCCTATTATAGCAAAGTTGATAAATTATTTTACAAATAATAGCAATGCATTAAAACGTATCAAAAATATATAGATTATAGACCTATGTTATAAAATTAGTACTAAACTGCAAGGGATTTTAAGCTGGCCTGTGGCTCTGAATGAGACATGATGTGAGTGGGTGTCGATAGTGAGTTCAAAATGGACTTATACGTTTCCTACGAGTTTACACTCACTCAGTATTGTGTTCTGCAGAGATCACCGCTATAATATACTCATGGGACAGGATTTTACAATCATTAACATAGCCTGTAACTCTGTTGGAACTGTAAAACAGATGGATGTCGATATTGAGTTCATAATGAATTTATACGCTGATAGCAAGTTTACACCCATCTAGGAATATAGAACTGACAGGGATTGCCGCTAGAATGTTAATATAAAAATGTAGTCTGTGATTGAAACAATTAACACCACTTTCCACTTTCCTTAACTGTTAGAACCAAGTCATTGGCACTTGATATTCCAAAATGTATAATAAAAACTGGCACTAGAAAATGTGGACAGCTTTAAGGAAAAATCTGGAACTATAGAAAATGTGGACAGCTTTAAGAATATCAATGGAATTCATGGCGCTATCTATGATGACAATGGAAACGTGGAGGATCAGACTACAGCTTCTCAGGATTCTTAAACAGCCCTTCTCAGGGCTATTTAATGTTTTTATGTTATAATTCTAGTTCTTTAAATATTGTGTTATAATAATAGTTCTAATTTTGGTTATTTCTTGTTCTTGTTCTTGTTCTGTTCGTTTTTTCAATTCTTATTCATTATTCTTGTTTGTTTTGTTCTTGTTACTTATTCTTAATAATTAATTGCTTCATTCAATTTATACTTATGTCTTTAATATAATTGTTAAATGTTATCGTTGTACTTGTCTTGTAATGTTACTTTTCCTCCCCTCTGTGATTCTTGGGAATAGGGGAAGGCTAGTGAAACAGTAGGGAAACAGGCCTTTTCTATTTAGAAATCGCCTGGATTGGTGTACGCACATGTATACAGTCAGGTGTACCTCTGTGTCTAATCCTATCAGTCTCTCTGGGAAGCTGGTGTTGACTCATTTCCCTTCTCTCTCTAAAATCTCTATGTCCTTGTCTTGTTAAATGTTTATTTTCTATAGTGAATTCTCAAACTCGATTGGTAACAGAGAATTCCATTTGGCTGACCAAACACCAACCTCCAATATGACTTTTTTTGGACCACACCCAATCAAAATTTAAAACTTAAATAACCTACCAAGAACAAACTTACATCGTCACTTTGACACATTCGTGTAGGTATTTTGTTTTTTCTTAGGGTAAAAATTCCTCAAAGGAACTTTTACCGATAGGATGGTGGCGATTATATAGTATACTAAGTACTTACGTTAGGGCATAGCGATAAGTGATAGGAAATTCGTAACTCGTATAGCTTGACGCAATTACACAGGTGGCTTACACATAATTGGTATAGGGCCTCCACTAGAAAAACTGGATTAAATTGAAATCTTTTCCTCTTCCGGGCATGTACATTACTAGCGAAGCGGGACAACTTTTTCCTTCGCTACCATTGCTGCTGCTTTGCTCTGATTGGTATCTAGAGTAGGGGTGGGTGTGTGTAGTGCCATTCCTACCCACCTTACAGGCTATCATTTCCCTTGATAGTTACTTTTTGGTAATTCAGGGGAACGCCTATCAATGACTAAAATATGGTGCAATTAAGCACTTGAACCCTAAGGGGAGGGAGTGCTCTTTCCCTCCCTAAAGGAACTAAATGGACACCGATATGGTGTCTATAAAAGCTGCACATATGTCTCTAGTAGACGGTTGCAGCTATAAAATTCCCAAGTCAGTCAGTCATTGTGTCAACTTGTTTTATGGGTTATATCCCCTTAAATTGTGATTCAGCGGGGGGTATAATTAATTATCTGTTTTGTAAGAAAAGAAAACAAATATAAAATGTTTTCAAACAACAAATCTCCTGTTAGATTTAATCTGGGGGATAATTTTGCCAATGAAATAACCATCAATTCAAAGAAAAACCAACCAGTAGGCATTAAAATTATTGATGTCTCAAACATCCAAAACCTTGACGATACTTTGCCTACTGATACACCAACCCCCCATTCCGCTAACTTGAACAAAACCCAGCCCATGCAAAAGGTAGGGATTAAATCTCACAAAGCAAAAACTTCCAAAACACCGCTCGCCTCTACACAATGTCAGGAATCACACCACAATTAATACTTCCAGTTCAGTATAAAATATACTTGCCACATGTATATTTACCCTTGGATGTAAGAAAACAGCAAAATAATGTAAGTTGAACACAAAATGCATTCAATTTTATTGTTCAATTTGGTTATGATATTGATTAGTGAAGTGCGGCATTGTGGCCTGTATGATGTTATGTGAATTCTAATGATCCATCTTAATTTATGCATTGTTAATTACTAATAATATTTGTTAACTGACACTCTAAAGATTGCATAAGATATATTCAAACAGATATTTTGAGTTTAACTGTGTACAACTGATCTTATCATGGTTACATATCCCACATGAACAAATATTCACATATTTTAGACTGTTTGGGATCCAAAGTTCATATTCAGTATATCATATAGGCTGACATTGTACCTACAGTGAATCTGTAAGACACTTTTCTGGCTGTGTGCACTAAATGTATCCCAAAATGTTATTTTCTTCATTAATATGCCCATGTATGGTAACATATTTCAATTCAGTACTTGGATAGAGTGCGGTATTGTAATATCAGCTGATATCTGATTCTATTAAACCATTGAGGTTAATAATTGGTATCAAACACCCTTAAAAATACACTTTACATGTTCAAACAGATCATTGCCATATTTTTTGCACATTTGATCATAACAATTACATTGTATATGTCCCACATATGCAAATTTCCATTCTTGTTTACAAGTTTTGATGATCAGAATTTCACATTTAGTTTATGATATAGGATGTATTGGTACCTGTAGTTGATATGTGTGGCCACATTTGGCTGTATTCTCTTGCAATATCCAGAATTATTATTTCCCTCATGAATAAGATTGCTTATAGTAATATATTCTTTTTTACTACATTGTCGCTCGACTTCCTGTATACTGGCATGTACTAATGTTACCACCAATGATCAAACCTCACCGTCCCCGCATTTCCTTAAAGTTTGTGATGCATAGTCTACCTGATTAGTTATTTAACCTGTAAATGACCAGATATGCTTATAGAACTTCATATACTTTTAGGATGAATTTATTACTTTAATACATGACTATTACTTCACATTTCTTAGTGTCACTCTGTCAAGTTTAATATTTATTTCCTATGCTTGCAGCCTGAATGTTATTTGTAAATCACTATATCTAACACATTTTAACTTTATTTGCATACATCTTACTGTTTCTAGATATAAGTGAAACATTTTATATCTTTTCAGGTCTAGGCTGGTATCTGGAACAAAGTGTTAGTGGTGGACCAGCTTGGAAGCTCTCCAGTAGTCTGGTGGTGATAGCAAGGTTTCATAAGGACATATGCAGTGTACTGCCATAAGTGATCATAACATCACCACACTAATATAAAGTACCTCAAGGACATGGCTTAAATCTTCATGAGAGAGATTAGCATCATTGTTCAGTAAGGTAAAGCCTGCCTAAAAACTGTATTTTCCTATCTTATTGTCGCTTTTTGTAGTTATCGACACTGAAATGTAATGCAATTTTCCTATAAAACATGGAAGTGGTCCCATCAGATGTTTCAATCTGATTGCACTATTAGTTATACAAATAACTGCCTAAATATCTGACACAATAAATATGGAACATAGCACCTATTGTTGCTTCTTTAGTGTGTACACCTATATGCACCTTGACAGGCATATTGCGGTTTGTTGCCAAAATCACTATGAGTCATGCTACTTCGTTACCCCTGGGAAAAATGTTCTCAGTTACACAGACCCAAACCACCATTTATTTTAAAGACCATTGATTGATCAACTTTTCTGTCTAAACTTTGACAAAATCTGTTTTCAAACTTTTATGAAAATTTAATTTTTCAATAAAATTTAGTTTATAAATTTAAATGTTTATTTAAATTTCCATTAAAATTTTAATTGATCAAAATGTATAAACTTTAAACATATTTTCAGACAGACCTTTTCTTGTAGTACAATTAGGTTTTTACAGCATTGAAAAAGTCCTATAATTAAGGAAGATATAGCAAATTTAGTTTTGGTTTCTCAAGAACACATGGATCAGCATGTGCACCCTGTGGGACACCAGCACTACACACCTTCCAGCAGGTGTCTGTCACAGAATTAGGCGAAAATTGAACTGATTTTTGTTGTCTTGAATTGCAAACGAAACTCACCATTTTCTTGATTTCGTCGTACACGCATTACCTGGGGTGATTAAGTGGCGTGTAACGATTTGCATGTGCCAATTTGTAATTTACATGAAATCCGAAATACTCGTTGTACGTGGTGCACGTCAAGCTCGATGTGATTTATGTTCACCTATTGAGAGTATATAAGGCGATGGATTTCTCATTATTATTTACGGGAACCCAAATATCTAATCGAAGGATAGATAACCTCGTCTTGCAAATCTCCAGCCAAAGGGGTGAGTGTTAAAATTACATTTCGTTTTATTGTGAATTTTATTCAGATTATCATTTCGTATAATGATGCCTTTATTGCAATGAACGTGGAATATTTGGAATTACTAGTCACTTTTAGACTTTAAATACAATATCGTAATCTACGGCTTAGATTATTTTTGAGACAACTATTATTAGTCTGGTTTTGTTTATTATAGCTGATTCAGTCTGATTCCAGCTGATTCCGTCGTTGATACCGTAGAAGTTCATCACTGATAGCGCATCTAATAACATCGTTGATACCGTCTCTGATACCGTAGCTGCTAACATAGTTGTTACATTGTTTCTGGTACCGTAGCTGCTAATAACATCGCTGATACCGTAGCTGCTAATAACATCGTTGATACCGTAGCTGCTAATAACATCGTTGATACCGTAGCTGTTAACACATCTGATACCATCTTTTGATAAACGTCTTTGATATCGTTTGATTTGTTGTGGGACATCTATTGTTTGTTCTGGAACATCTCTGTATAAATATCTGAATGTGCTTGTGCCGTTAATTTGTGCAAACGGAATTGAAGTATCTGTCTGTGTGTCGAACTGTCTGTTCGTCAATATCTGTGTAACGTGTAAATATCCGGAAAGCTAGAAGTCCGAGTGTCGGAGCTGTCTTAGAGTTGTAAAACGTCCGGGTTGACATCTAGGGGAGTGAGGAACCGTTGGTTCGGGTAGATGTTGTATGCTGTCTGAACGTATAACTGTGGTGGATCCGTGTAGGGAAACGTCCGATAATAGTATTGGTCAACCCTCGGTTCTCGGGGAAACTGGGAGACGATTCAACTGTTGCTGAATCGTGCGGTTATACAGGGGAGACACATAGGTGTATTGAAATTATAATATAATTTAATACATTGTTGTATTTGCATGCTTATGTCAGATCGCAATAATATTTCAAGTGATCACATAGATATCAATAAAAGCTAGCAACTTGATTCAATACAAGTATATGATCGTGCTAGTTATCGCAATCCATCGTGCGATAGATAGTTTGTCGTTTGTGTTTATTTTTTTTCGTAAATCATTCTTGCATTTATTTAACTTTCGTAAAGGATTCTTGGATCTGTGTATAATCCAAGAGATCCCTTTACATCTGAGATTCCTTTTGTATTGTTATTTAATTTGTTCATGTATTGTGAATGGTTGTGAGTGTAATTGTGGGTTGAGTGCATGAATTATTGTGTTGTTACATCTGTATTTTTTCATTTATAATTTATTACATAAATTTATATTTTCTTTCACAAATTGTGTTTGTATTGTTCATTTAATCCACCCTCCTCTCGGTAACAATTCTGTTACAATGGTGTCAGAAGTGGGATCGTTGGATTAAGTGAACTGTCAATCATTTTTGTGAAGGTATACATTTAATGTTTATATTCGAGCGTGACCTTCTGTTAAGATAATACTCTAGTTGGAGTTTATTTTTGTTTAGTTTACCTAGGTCCGTGTGTCCAGTATAAACGTGTTTAAAACATTGGTTTGGTTACCTATCTATATTCGTATTACATTGTCATGTCATCCCTTAAGGACTTGGTTGCCTTAGGCAAAGAATTTGGATATGAAGGTGAAAGCTTAAGGAAATTTATCCAAGAAGAACAAGCCCGGGAAAGGGACGAAAGGGTAAGAGCAAGGGAATTAGAAAGGGAAGCCGAAGAAAGGAAAAGGGAATTACATAGGGAATTAGAAAAGGAAAAGGGGGAGGCCGAAGAAAGGAAACGGGAATTAGAAAGGGAATCTGATGATAGGAAATGGGCAATTGACAAGGAAAAGATAGAATTAGAGAAGCAGGCCGAAAAAGACAGGATAGAATGGGAAAGGGAAGCGGAGGGAAGGCGAATAGAGTTAGAAAAACTAGCAAAAGTAGAAATGTTAGAGTTAGAAAAACGAGCAAAACTAGAAATGTTCGAGTTAGAAGAATCAGCAAAGCAACGGGATCATGAGCGTAAGGTAGAATTAGCGACATCTGGAAGAGAACACGATTCTGCCACTAACAAATTAAGGGGCCCCAAATTACCTCCCTTTGACGATGAAAAAGATAACATAGATAGTTATCTTCATCGGTTTGAGCGGTATGCCGAAAACCAGAAGTGGAGTCAAAATGACTGGGCGCTGCATCTGAGTGCTTTATTAAAAGGTAAAGCACTGGATGTATACTCGCGACTTCCTAGGGACGATGTGTTTAAGTACGACGTCCTAAAGGAAGCACTTCTCAAAAGGTACGAGCTCACTGAACAAGGTTTTCGAAAAAAGTTCAGGTATAGCAAGCCCGATAAGGGAGAAACCTTTGGTCAGTTCACCGTCAGAATTGCGAACTATTTTGAGCGGTGGATTGAATGCGGCAAAGCGGTGAAAACGTTTGAAGGGTTGACTGATTTCTTGCTCAGAGATCAATTATTTAATACAGTTGGGCGAGAGTTAGATCAATTTCTGAAGGAGAAAGTCTTCACAAACGTAAAAGATATGGCTAAGCAAGCCGATTTATTTGCCGAAGCTCATGGGGGAACCCAGAACGTGGTTTTGAAAGATTTTAAGTCTGGAAACCAGTCTGTAAGACCTATGCCTAGGGAGCCTGTAAAATCAGCTGAGGTAAAAAGGTCAGTTGGGAATCCAGTTTTACAGCGTGTGCGGTGTTTCTTGTGTAATGCATTGGGTCATGTTCAAAAAGACTGTCCTAAAAGAAAGGCACTTATACATAAGGTAGCAGTGGCTATACAAAGTAAAGGTATAACTGATAACATCGTACAGGTAGAACCTTGTATTCATTCGCTTGGCACGTGTTTATTTCCTGAAGCGCGTGTACCAACCGCGAGAGGGTTTGTCAACGGTCGAGAAGTCGTGGTATTGCGTGACACTGGTTGTACGGGCGTAGTGATCAAACGTAGTCTCGTGCAGGATAACCAAATGCTCGGGTGGGAATCCCCATGTATGTTACTTGATCAGACGATGGGTCGCATTCCCGTAGCAAGGATCACAGTAAAAACACCTTTCTTAACGGGAACTGTTGATGCCCTTTGTATGGACAATCCTATTTACGATCTGACGATCGGTAATGTTGAAGGTTCCCGTCTTCCAACCATGGCCGATTTTAAAATACCTTTGGCTCAGGCAGTCGAAACGCGAGCGCAAACACGGCGAGAGAAAACCGCGTTTCATAAATTAATAGTCCCTGAATCGATCTCCGGAATTTCGCGTGATGATTTCAAACAAGAGCAAGAACATGATGAATCCATCAGAACAATTGTTGAGAAAATCACGTCCGGCGCGATTAAACATTGCAAGCATGGGGGTAGCTCGAGATTCGTACGCAAGAACGGATTAATTCATAGGGAGTTTAGCGCTCGGGAGGGTAAGAAGTATTGGCAAGTGGTCGTACCCCAGAGATATAGATCTCAAGTACTTAGGGTGGCGCATGAGTCAAGCATGGCAGGACACCTAGGTAGGGCTAAGACCACTAGCAGGGTAGTCGCTGAATTCTACTGGCCAGGTGTTAATGGCGATGTCACACGGTTCTGTAGGTCGTGCGACGTATGTCAGAAAACCGTCTGTAAGGGAAGGGTCACAAGGGTGCCCTTGGGACAGATGCCATTAATAGATACACCGTTTAAAAGAGTGGCAGTAGATATTGTAGGACCAATACACCCGGTTACCGAAAGAAAGAATCGGTACATACTTACTCTGGTTGATTACGCAACCAGATACCCCGAAGCCGTAGCGTTACCAACTATTGAAACGGAAAGGGTAGCTGAAGCATTAGTTGATATCTTCAGTAGGGTAGGGGTGCCAGAGGAAATCCTCACTGATTGTGGTGCCCAATTCACCTCTGACCTCATGGGTGAAATAAGTAGGCTGTTATCCATCAAACAGCTAAACACTACCCCATACCATCCGATGTGCAATGGACTGGTAGAGAAGTTTAATGGTACCCTCAAAAACATGCTACGAAAGATGTGCGCGGAACGTCCGCAAGACTGGGACCGTTATTTAAACGCTGTTCTGTTCGCGTACCGTGAAGTACCGCAGGAAAGTTTAGGGTTCTCACCCTTTGAACTGTTGTATGGTAGAACAGTTCGAGGCCCAATGCGGATACTACGCGAACTATGGACTGGTGACGTCGCGAACGAGGAAATAAAAACGACTTACCAGTACGTGTTAGATCTAAGAAATAAACTTGAGAGTACATGCCAGATGGCACGTGACGAATTGATTAAATCCGGGCGCAGATATGCCAAGTATTACAACCGCAGAGCGCGTGATAGGAAATTTCTTGTGGGAGATCAGGTGCTATTGCTTCTTCCAACGAGTTCGAATAAGTTATTAGTCCAGTGGAAAGGTCCATATGAAGTTAAAGAAGTAAAAGGTGACATGGACTATAAAATTGACATGGACGGTAATGTAAAAACATTCCATGCGAACATGCTCAAGTTATATATTAAGAGACAGAGCGACAATGTTGGAAAAGGGGTCTTAAATGTCGTTTGTACGGCAGTCGTAGACGATGATGAAGCTGATTCGAATATAGAGAGTTCCCTTGAATGTCCCTTGGGAGTTGCGGGGGAGGGGATAGATAAAGTCGATGTGAGTGCGGAGTTGACGAAAGACCAGCGTCAACAGATTAATGCGCTCTTGGCTAAACACTCGTATGTATTCACAGATAGACCAGGTTGTACAACTTTGTTGGACCTCAAAATTAAACTGAATACGTCTGACCCTATTCGAATCAAGGGATATCCGGTGCCATACAACGCACGTGAAGCTGTGGACGAAGAGGTGAGTAAAATGTTGGATCTGGGGGTGATTGAACCCTCCAACTCACCATATTCGTCTCCAGTAGTGTTAGTAAGGAAAAAGGACGGGACGAACCGATTCTGTATCGATTTTCGGCAGTTGAATAAAATCACTGTGTTCGATGCAGAACCAATGCTAGATATGGAGGGTCTATTTGCAAAGTTGTCGGGAAACCGATGGATTTCCAAATTGGATCTGTCCAAGGGATATTGGCAGGTTCCCATTGTCCCAGAGTCCCGAACTTTGACGGCATTTGCGACCCAGAAAGGATTGTATCAATTCAAAGTGATGCCTTTCGGGTTAGTTGGAGCCAGCGCCACTTGTCGTTTGATGCGAAAGTTGCTGAAAGGTTTAACAAACGTTGATAGCTTTGTAGACGACATATTCGTGTACACGAATACTTTGAGTGAGCACGTGTCCGTCCTGAGCAAGCTCTTCAATAGACTCCGCAAAGCGAACCTTACAGTGAGACCCACTAAATGCAGTATTGGTTATACAGATTTAGATTGTTTGGGTCATAGGGTCAGCGGTATGGGTCAGTTAAAACCTCATCCCAAGCAAATTGAAGCAATTAGAGACGCACCAAAGCCAACCAATAAAACGCAGGTAAGATCATTTCTAGGTCTAGTAGGTTTTTACAGAAAGTTTATACCGAACTTTGCAGCCATTGCTAGCCCGCTGTCTGATTTGACCAAGAAGGGGCAACCAAACAAAGTTGAATGGGGACCGCCACAAGATAAAGCATTTTGTACTCTGAAAGAGAAACTGGTTAGTGCACCTATATTGAAATTGCCAGATGTCAGCAAACCTTTTATTCTAAGAACAGACGCTTCTGAAACTGGGTTGGGGGCAGTTTTACTGCAAGAGCAGGACGACAGTAAGTTACCCGTAGCTTACTCGAGTAGAAAATTGCTACCCAGGGAGAAAAATTATTCCGTTATAGAAAAGGAATGTTTGGCCGTAGTATGGGGAATTGGGAAGTATCACGCATATCTATTTGGGAGAGATTTCGTTCTTGAGACTGATCACCAACCCCTACTGTATTTGAACAAGGCCAAGGTCGCTAACGCTCGGTTGATGCGTTGGGCGCTAACACTACAACCTTATCGTTTCCGTGTAGAAGCAATAAGGGGAGTTGAAAATATAGGCGCAGACTACTTGAGTAGGGCATGATGGGAAATTTGTATGAATTTGCCCAGTAATAAAATCCAGTTTGTAGTATAACCAGTGTAAATATTGTAAGATATCATCAATAGTTATTTTTCTTCTATTCTGTGTTAGTTTTAAAAATGTGTACATTTTTATTCTTAGGGGGGAGGTATTGTCACAGAATTAGGCGAAAATTGAACTGATTTTTGTTGTCTTGAATTGCAAACGAAACTCACCATTTTCTTGATTTCGTCGTACACGCATTACCTGGGGTGATTAAGTGGCGTGTAACGATTTGCATGTGCCAATTTGTAATTTACATGAAATCCGAAATACTCGTTGTACGTGGTGCACGTCAAGCTCGATGTGATTTATGTTCACCTATTGAGAGTATATAAGGCGATGGATTTCTCATTATTATTTACGGGAACCCAAATATCTAATCGAAGGATAGATAACCTCGTCTTGCAAATCTCCAGCCAAAGGGGTGAGTGTTAAAATTACATTTCGTTTTATTGTGAATTTTATTCAGATTATCATTTCGTATAATGATGCCTTTATTGCAATGAACGTGGAATATTTGGAATTACTAGTCACTTTTAGACTTTAAATACAATATCGTAATCTACGGCTTAGATTATTTTTGAGACAACTATTATTAGTCTGGTTTTGTTTATTATAGCTGATTCAGTCTGATTCCAGCTGATTCCGTCGTTGATACCGTAGAAGTTCATCACTGATAGCGCATCTAATAACATCGTTGATACCGTCTCTGATACCGTAGCTGCTAACATAGTTGTTACATTGTTTCTGGTACCGTAGCTGCTAATAACATCGCTGATACCGTAGCTGCTAATAACATCGTTGATACCGTAGCTGCTAATAACATCGTTGATACCGTAGCTGTTAACACATCTGATACCATCTTTTGATAAACGTCTTTGATATCGTTTGATTTGTTGTGGGACATCTATTGTTTGTTCTGGAACATCTCTGTATAAATATCTGAATGTGCTTGTGCCGTTAATTTGTGCAAACGGAATTGAAGTATCTGTCTGTGTGTCGAACTGTCTGTTCGTCAATATCTGTGTAACGTGTAAATATCCGGAAAGCTAGAAGTCCGAGTGTCGGAGCTGTCTTAGAGTTGTAAAACGTCCGGGTTGACATCTAGGGGAGTGAGGAACCGTTGGTTCGGGTAGATGTTGTATGCTGTCTGAACGTATAACTGTGGTGGATCCGTGTAGGGAAACGTCCGATAATAGTATTGGTCAACCCTCGGTTCTCGGGGAAACTGGGAGACGATTCAACTGTTGCTGAATCGTGCGGTTATACAGGGGAGACACATAGGTGTATTGAAATTATAATATAATTTAATACATTGTTGTATTTGCATGCTTATGTCAGATCGCAATAATATTTCAAGTGATCACATAGATATCAATAAAAGCTAGCAACTTGATTCAATACAAGTATATGATCGTGCTAGTTATCGCAATCCATCGTGCGATAGATAGTTTGTCGTTTGTGTTTATTTTTTTTCGTAAATCATTCTTGCATTTATTTAACTTTCGTAAAGGATTCTTGGATCTGTGTATAATCCAAGAGATCCCTTTACATCTGAGATTCCTTTTGTATTGTTATTTAATTTGTTCATGTATTGTGAATGGTTGTGAGTGTAATTGTGGGTTGAGTGCATGAATTATTGTGTTGTTACATCTGTATTTTTTCATTTATAATTTATTACATAAATTTATATTTTCTTTCACAAATTGTGTTTGTATTGTTCATTTAATCCACCCTCCTCTCGGTAACAATTCTGTTACAGTGTCACATGTCTTGTATGCAAGGAAATTCAAAAAGACTTCATGTATAAAGTTCAAATAGGTGTGGCATTCAAATATAAAAGTTTTACTAAAATGTGCCCCAAAAAGTTGGGCCTGTCAGGAATCACACCACAATTAATACTTCCAGTTCAGTACCCACGAATGTAGTTCCAGTCTATTTTTAGAACATTTTTTCCTCTCTCATTTTGGTGGTGATAGAAGAGTTATATTGATGCATCTTTGGTAGCGATTTAAAGGTAATTGTTTATTCTTGAGAATATGAGCAGAGAGAGTGGTTGTCAGTGTGTAATTTGGCGACAGTGCACATGGAGTAATAAGGCGTTGGTGATGATCCGGAAGTGAAATATGTGTTCTGTTTACATGCTGCTCTGTTTACAGTGCAGCAGCTCAAAAAAATGCCGATCAACCCTTGACAAGAATTTCACCGTGAAGTCATCTTTGGAGGTATTTTAGATTAACATATGATTTGTATTGATTGTCACACTGTGGAAAGGTCAGTACTGATAAATATATGTAGAGAACATATAGTAAAATTAATTGTGGTCTATGTCCTGTACAGGCAGTATTGATGAAACTTTAATATGCTATAAAATTTTTATTATTAATGATAAACACATGAAATTTGAAGGTGTTAAATATATTAACATTTAAAATAGAAAAATGACATTAGAATTCAAAAATTAATTTAATTTTTTAAAATTTTAATAATTTTTTTTTAAAAAATTAAAAAATTAAAATTTGCCCCTTAAAATGCACATAGATAATGTTTTTTGGAAATTATATCAAATGATATCAGCATGTTTATACTCCTACACCATATACAAGCTACAATGATGGATATTTGTCAAATTTTGTCAGAGAAAATATCTTTGTAAGTCAAAATGAGACATACATTTAAAATGTATGAAAGACAGATTCTATTTTGTATTGATCATTCAAACTATTTATTAGGGGTCCAATCAGTTAATTTATGTGTTTATGATGGGGTGACTTCCTGAGTAACACATATCTGCTTATATAGCCTTTAGTAATTGTTAACAAATATAGTTACAGGGTGTTTAGTGAGAGGACAGTGATGAAAACTTTATATTAGAACCTACTCAAGTTCTCTACTATATCAGTTTAAACTTTCTGAGAATGAAATGCAGGCTGAAGGGATAAAATATACTTGCCACATGTATATTTACCCTTGGATGTAAGAAAACAGCAAAATAATGTAAGTTGAACACAAAATGCATTCAATTTTATTGTTCAATTTGGTTATGATATTGATTAGTGAAGTGCGGCATTGTGGCCTGTATGATGTTATGTGAATTCTAATGATCCATCTTAATTTATGCATTGTTAATTACTAATAATATTTGTTAACTGACACTCTAAAGATTGCATAAGATATATTCAAACAGATATTTTGAGTTTAACTGTGTACAACTGATCTTAGCATGGTTACATATCCCACATGAACAAATATTCACATATTTTAGACTGTTTGGGATCCAAAGTTCATATTCAGTATATCATATAGGATGACATTGTACCTACAGTGAATCTGTAAGACACTTTTCTGGCTGTGTGCACTAAATGTATCCCAAAATGTTATTTTCTTCATTAATATGCCCATGTATGGTAACATATTTCAATTCAGTACTTGGATAGAGTGCGGTATTGTAATATCAGCTGATATCTGATTCTATTAAACCATTGAGGTTAATAATTGGTATCAAACACCCTTAAAAATACACTTTACATGTTCAAACAGATCATTGCCATATTTTTTGCACATTTGATCATAACAATTACATTGTATATGTCCCACATATGCAAATTTCCATTCTTGTTTACAAGTTTTGATGATCAGAATTTCACATTTAGTTTATGATATAGGATGTATTGGTACCTGTAGTTGATATGTGTGGCCACATTTGGCTGTATTCTCTTGCAATATCCAGAATTATTATTTCCCTCATGAATAAGATTGCTTATAGTAATATATTCTTTTTTACTACATTGTCGCTCGACTTCCTGTATACTGGCATGTACTAATGTTACCACCAATGATCAAACCTCACCGTCCCCGCATTTCCTTAAAGTTTGTGATGCATAGTCTACCTGATTAGTTATTTAACCTGTAAATGACCAGATATGCTTATAGAACTTCATATACTTTTAGGATGAATTTATTACTTTAATACATGACTATTACTTCACATTTCTTAGTGTCACTCTGTCAAGTTTAATATTTATTTCCTATGCTTGCAGCCTGAATGTTATTTGTAAATCACTATATCTAACACATTTTAACTTTATTTGCATACATCTTACTGTTTCTAGATATAAGTGAAACATTTTATATCTTTTCAGGTCTAGGCTGGTATCTGGAACAAAGTGTTAGTGGTGGACCAGCTTGGAAGCTCTCCAGTAGTCTGGTGGTGATAGCAAGGTTTCATAAGGACATATGCAGTGTACTGCCATAAGTGATCATAACATCACCACACTAATATAAAGTACCTCAAGGACATGGCTTAAATCTTCATGAGAGAGATTAGCATCATTGTTCAGTAAGGTAAAGCCTGCCTAAAAACTGTATTTTCCTATCTTATTGTCGCTTTTTGTAGTTATCGACACTGAAATGTAATGCAATTTTCCTATAAAACATGGAAGTGGTCCCATCAGATGTTTCAATCTGATTGCACTATTAGTTATACAAATAACTGCCTAAATATCTGACACAATAAATATGGAACATAGCACCTATTGTTGCTTCTTTAGTGTGTACACCTATATGCACCTTGACAGGCATATTGCGGTTTGTTGCCAAAATCACTATGAGTCATGCTACTTCATTACCCCTGGGAAAAATGTTCTCAGTTACACAGACCCAAACCAACATTTATTTTAAAGACCATTGATTGATCAACTTTTCTATCTAAACT
This sequence comes from Unio pictorum, assembly GCA_030141615.1. Lineage (NCBI taxonomy): Eukaryota > Metazoa > Mollusca > Bivalvia > Unionida > Unionidae > Unio > Unio pictorum. The sequence continues at coordinate 1,532,581 of JARLTB010000209.1, forward strand.
TTGACAAAATCTGTTTTCAAACTTTTATGAAAATTTAATTTTTCAATAAAATTTAGTTTATAAATTTAAATGTTTATTTAAATTTCCATTAAAATTTTAATTGATCAAAATGTATAAACTTTAAACATATTTTCAGACAGACCTTATCTTGTAGTACAATTAGGTTTTTACAGCATTGAAAAAGTCCTATAATTAAGGAAGATATAGCAAATTTAGTTTTGGTTTCTCAAGAACACATGGATCAGCATGTGCACCCTGTGGGACACCAGCACTACACACCTTCCAGCAGGTGTCACATGTCTTGTATGCAAGGAAATTCAAAAAGACTTCATGTATAAAGTTCAAATAGGTGTGGCATTCAAATATAAAAGTTTTACTAAAATGTGCCCCAAAAAGTTGGGCCTGTCAGGAATCACACCACAATTAATACTTCCAGTTCAGTACCCACGAATGTAGTTCCAGTCTATTTTTAGAACATTTTTTCCTCTCTCATTTTGGTGGTGATAGAAGAGTTATATTGATGCATCTTTGGTAGCGATTTAAAGGTAATTGTTTATTCTTGAGAATATGAGCAGAGAGAGTGGTTGTCAGTGTGTAATTTGGCGACAGTGCACATGGAGTAATAAGGCGTTGGTGATGATCCGGAAGTGAAATATGTGTTCTGTTTACATGCTGCTCTGTTTACAGTGCAGCAGCTCAAAAAAATGCCGATCAACCCTTGACAAGAATTTCACCGTGAAGTCATCTTTGGAGGTATTTTAGATTAACATATGATTTGTATTGATTGTCACACTGTGGAAAGGTCAGTACTGATAAATATATGTAGAGAACATATAGTAAAATTAATTGTGGTCTATGTCCTGTACAAGCAGTATTGATGAAACTTTAATATGCTATAAAATTTTTATTATTAATGATAAACACATGAAATTTGAAGGTGTTAAATATATTAACATTTAAAATAGAAAAATGACATTAGAATTTAAAAATTAATTTAATTTTTTAAAATTTTAATAATTTTTTTTTAAAAAATTAAAAAATTAAAATTTGCCCCTTAAAATGCACATAGATAATATTTTTGGAAATTATATCAAATGATATCAGCATGTTTATACTCCTACACCATATACAAGCTACAATGATGGATATTTGTCAAATTTTGTCAGAGAAAATATCTTTGTAAGTCAAAATGAGACATACATTTAAAATGTATGAAAGACAGATTCTATTTTGTATTGATCATTCAAACTATTTATTAGGGGTCCAATCAGTTAATTTATGTGTTTATGATGGGGTGACTTCCTGAGTAACACATATCTGCTTATATAGCCTTTAGTAATTGTTAACAAATATAGTTACAGGGTGTTTAGTGAGAGGACAGTGATGAAAACTTTATATTAGAACCTACTCAAGTTCTCTACTATATCAGTTTAAACTTTCTGAGAATGAAATGCAGGCTGAAGGGATAAAATATACTTGCCACATGTATATTTACCCTTGGATGTAAGAAAACAGCAAAATAATGTAAGTTGAACACAAAATGCATTCAATTTTATTGTTCAATTTGGTTATGATATTGATTAGTGAAGTGCGGCATTGTGGCCTGTATGATGTTATGTGAATTCTAATGATCCATCTTAATTTATGCATTGTTAATTACTAATAATATTTGTTAACTGACACTCTAAAGATTGCATAAGATATATTCAAACAGATATTTTGAGTTTAACTGTGTACAACTGATCTTAGCATGGTTACATATCCCACATGAACAAATATTCACATATTTTAGACTGTTTGGGATCCAAAGTTCATATTCAGTATATCATATAGTCTGACATTGTACCTACAGTGAATCTGTAAGACACTTTTCTGGCTGTGTGCACTAAATGTATCCCAAAATGTTATTTTCTTCATTAATATGCCCATGTATGGTAACATATTTCAATTCAGTACTTGGATAGAGTGCGGTATTGTAATATCAGCTGATATCTGATTCTATTAAACCATTGAGGTTAATAATTGGTATCAAACACCCTTAAAAATACACTTTAAATGTTCAAACAGATCATTGCCATATTTTTTGCACATTTGATCATAACAATTACATTGTATATGTCCCACATATGCAAATTTCCATTCTTGTTTACAAGTTTTGATGATCAGAATTTCACATTTAGTTTATGATATAGGATGTATTGGTACCTGTAGTTGATATGTGTGGCCACATTTGGCTGTATTCTCTTGCAATATCCAGAATTATTATTTCCCTCATGAATAAGATTGCTTATAGTAATATATTCTTTTTTACTACATTGTCGCTCGACTTCCTGTATACTGGCATGTACTAATGTTACCACCAATGATCAAACCTCACCGTCCCCGCATTTCCTTAAAGTTTGTGATGCATAGTCTACCTGATTAGTTATTTAACCTGTAAATGACCAGATATGCTTATAGAACTTCATATACTTTTAGGATGAATTTATTACTTTAATACATGACTATTACTTCACATTTCTTAGTGTCACTCTGTCAAGTTTAATATTTATTTCCTATGCTTGCAGCCTGAATGTTATTTGTAAATCACTATATCTAACACATTTTAACTTTATTTGCATACATCTTACTGTTTCTAGATATAAGTGAAACATTTTATATCTTTTCAGGTCTAGGCTGGTATCTGGAACAAAGTGTTAGTGGTGGACCAGCTGGGAAGCTCTCCAGTAGTCTGGTGGTGATAGCAAGGTTTCATAAGGACATATGCAGTGTACTGCCATAAGTGATCATAACATCACCACACTAATATAAAGTACCTCAAGGACATGGCTTAAATCTTCATGAGAGAGATTAGCATCATTGTTCAGTAAGGTAAAGCCTGCCTAAAAACTGTATTTTCCTATCTTATTGTCGCTTTTTGTAGTTATCGACACTGAAATGTAATGCAATTTTCCTATAAAACATGGAAGTGGTCCCATCAGATGTTTCAATCTGATTGCACTATTAGTTATACAAATAACTGCCTAAATATCTGACACAATAAATATGGAACATAGCACCTATTGTTGCTTCTTTAGTGTGTACACCTATATGCACCTTGACAGGCATATTGCGGTTTGTTGCCAAAATCACTGAGTCATGCTACTTCATTACCCCTGGGAAAAATGTTCTCAGTTACACAGACCCAAACCACCATTTATTTTAAAGACCATTGATTGATCAACTTTTCTGTCTAAACTTTGACAAAATCTGTTTTCAAACTTTTATGAAAATTTAATTTTTCAATAAAATTTAGTTTATAAATTTAAATGTTTATTTAAATTTCCATTAAAATTTTAATTGATCAAAATGTATAAACTTTAAACATATTTTCAGACAGACCTTATCTTGTAGTACAATTAGGTTTTTACAGCATTGAAAAAGTCCTATAATTAAGGAAGATATAGCAAATTTAGTTTTGGTTTCTCAAGAACACATGGATCAGCATGTGCACCCTGTGGGACACCAGCACTACACACCTTCCAGCAGGTGTCACATGTCTTGTATGCAAGGAAATTCAAAAGACTTCATGTATAAAGTTCAAATAGGTGTGGCATTCAAATATAAAAGTTTTACTAAAATGTGCCCCAAAAAGTTGGGCCTGTCAGGAATCACACCACAATTAATACTTCCAGTTCAGTACCCACGAATGTAGTTCCAGTCTATTTTTAGAACATTTTTTCCTCTCTCATTTTGGTGGTGATAGAAGAGTTATATTGATGCATCTTTGGTAGCGATTTAAAGGTAATTGTTTATTCTTGAGAATATGAGCAGAGAGAGTGGTTGTCAGTGTGTAATTTGGCGACAGTGCACATGGAGTAATAAGGCGTTGGTGATGATCCGGAAGTGAAATATGTGTTCTGTTTACATGCTGCTCTGTTTACAGTGCAGCAGCTCAAAAAAATGCCAATCAACCCTTGACAAGAATTTCACCGTGAAGTCATCTTTGGAGGTATTTTAGATTAACATATGATTTGTATTGATTGTCACACTGTGGAAAGGTCAGTACTGATAAATATATGTAGAGAACATATAGTAAAATTAATTGTGGTCTATGTCCTGTACAAGCAGTATTGATGAAACTTTAATATGCTATAAAATTTTTATTATTAATGATAAACACATGAAATTTGAAGGTGTTAAATATATTAACATTTAAAATAGAAAAATGACATTAGAATTTAAAAATTAATTTAATTTTTTAAAATTTTAATAATTATTTTTAAAAAAATTAAAAAATTAAAATTTGCCCCTTAAAATGCACATAGATAATATTTTTGGAAATTATATCAAATGATATCAGCATGTTTATACTCCTACACCATATACAAGCTACAATGATGGATATTTGTCAAATTTTGTCAGAGAAAATATCTTTGTAAGTCAAAATGAGACATACATTTAAAATGTATGAAAGACAGATTCTATTTTGTATTGATCATTCAAACTATTTATTAGGGGTCCAATCAGTTAATTTATGTGTTTATGATGGGGTGACTTCCTGAGTAACACATATCTGCTTATATAGCCTTTAGTAATTGTTAACAAATATAGTTACAGGGTGTTTAGTGAGAGGACAGTGATGAAAACTTTATATTAGAACCTACTCAAGTTCTCTACTATATCAGTTTAAACTTTCTGAGAATGAAATGCAGGCTGAAGGGATAAAATATACTTGCCACATGTATATTTACCCTTGGATGTAAGAAAACAGCAAAATAATGTAAGTTGAACACAAAATGCATTCAATTTTATTGTTCAATTTGGTTATGATATTGATTAGTGAAGTGCGGCATTGTGGCCTGTATGATGTTATGTGAATTCTAATGATCCATCTTAATTTATGCATTGTTAATTACTAATAATATTTGTTAACTGACACTCTAAAGATTGCATAAGATATATTCAAACAGATATTTTGAGTTTAACTGTGTACAGCTGATCTTAGCATGGTTACATATCCCACATGAACAAATATTCACATATTTTAGACTGTTTGGGATCCAAAGTTCATATTCAGTATATCATATAGGCTGACATTGTACCTACAGTGAATCTGTAAGACACTTTTCTGGCTGTGTGCACTAAATGTATCCCAAAATGTTATTTTCTTCATTAATATGCCCATGTATGGTAACATATTTCAATTCAGTACTTGGATAGAGTGCGGTATTGTAATATCAGCTGATATCTGATTCTATTAAACCATTGAGGTTAATAATTGGTATCAAACACCCTTAAAAATACACTTTAAATGTTCAAACAGATCATTGCCATATTTTTTGCACATTTTATCATAACAATTACATTGTATATGTCCCACATATGCAAATTTCCATTCTTGTTTACAAGTTTTGATGATCAGAATTTCACATTTAGTTTATGATATAGGATGTATTGGTACCTGTAGTTGATATGTGTGGCCACATTTGGCTGTATTCTCTTGCAATATCCAGAATTATTATTTCCCTCATGAATAAGATTGCTTATAGTAATATATTCTTTTTTACTACATTGTCGCTCGACTTCCTGTATACTGGCATGTACTAATGTTACCACCAATGATCAAACCTCACCGTCCCCGCATTTCCTTAAAGTTTGTGATGCATAGTCTACCTGATTAGTTATTTAACCTGTAAATGACCAGATATGCTTATAGAACTTCATATACTTTTAGGATGAATTTATTACTTTAATACATGACTATTACTTCACATTTCTTAGTGTCACTCTGTCAAGTTTAATATTTATTTCCTATGCTTGCAGCCTGAATGTTATTTGTAAATCACTATATCTAACACATTTTAACTTTATTTGCATACATCTTACTGTTTCTAGATATAAGTGAAACATTTTATATCTTTTCAGGTCTAGGCTGGTATCTGGAACAAAGTGTTAGTGGTGGACCAGCTTGGAAGCTCTCCAGTAGTCTGGTGGTGATAGCAAGGTTTCATAAGGACATATGCAGTGTACTGCCATAAGTGATCATAACATCACCACACTAATATAAAGTACCTCAAGGACATGGCTTAAATCTTCATGAGAGAGATTAGCATCATTGTTCAGTAAGGTAAAGCCTGCCTAAAAACTGTATTTTCCTATCTTATTGTCGCTTTTTGTAGTTATCGACACTGAAATGTAATGCAATTTTCCTATAAAACATGGAAGTGGTCCCATCAGATGTTTCAATCTGATTGCACTATTAGTTATACAAATAACTGCCTAAATATCTGACACAATAAATATGGAACATAGCACCTATTGTTGCTTCTTTAGTGTGTACACCTATATGCACCTTGACAGGCATATTGCGGTTTGTTGCCAAAATCACTATGAGTCATGCTACTTCATTACCCCTGGGAAAAATGTTCTCAGTTACACAGACCCAAACCACCATTTATTTTAAAGACCATTGATTGATCAACTTTTCTGTCTAAACTTTGACAAAATCTGTTTTCAAACTTTTATGAAAATTTAATTTTTCAATAAAATTTAGTTTATAAATTTAAATGTTTATTTAAATTTCCATTAAAATTTTAATTGATCAAAATGTATAAACTTTAAACATATTTTCAGACAGACCTTATCTTGTAGTACAATTAGGTTTTTACAGCATTGAAAAAGTCCTATAATTAAGGAAGATATAGCAAATTTAGTTTTGGTTTCTCAAGAACACATGGATCAGCATGTGCACCCTGTGGGACACCAGCACTACACACCTTCCAGCAGGTGTCACATGTCTTGTATGCAAGGAAATTCAAAAAGACTTCATGTATAAAGTTCAAATAGGTGTGGCATTCAAATATAAAAGTTTTACTAAAATGTGCCACAAAAAGTTGGGCCTGTCAGGAATCACACCACAATTAATACTTCCAGTTCAGTACCCACGAATGTAGTTCCAGTCTATTTTTAGAACATTTTTTCCTCTCTCATTTTGGTGGTGATAGAAGAGTTATATTGATGCATCTTTGGTAGCGATTTAAAGGTAATTGTTTATTCTTGAGAATATGAGCAGAGAGAGTGGTTGTCAGTGTGTAATTTGGCGACAGTGCACATGGAGTAATAAGGCGTTGGTGATGATCCGGAAGTGAAATATGTGTTCTGTTTACATGCTGCTCTGTTTACAGTGCAGCAGCTCAAAAAAATGCCGATCAACCCTTGACAAGAATTTCACCGTGAAGTCATCTTTGGAGGTATTTTAGATTAACATATGATTTGTATTGATTGTCACACTGTGGAAAGGTCAGTACTGATAAATATATGTAGAGAACATATAGTAAAATTTATTGTGGTCTATGTCCTGTACAAGCAGTATTGATGAAACTTTAATATGCTATAAAATTTTTATTATTAATGATAAACACATGAAATTTGAAGGTGTTAAATATATTAACATTTAAAATAGAAAAATGACATTAGAATTTAAAAATTAATTTAATTTTTTAAAATTTTAATAATTTTTTTTAAAAAAATTAAAAAATTAAAATTTGCCCCTTAAAATGCACATAGATAATATTTTTGGAAATTATATCAAATGATATCAGCATGTTTATACTCCTACACCATATACAAGCTACAATGATGGATATTTGTCAAATTTTGTCAGAGAAAATATCTTTGTAAGTCAAAATGAGACATACATTTAAAATGTATGAAAGACAGATTCTATTTTGTATTAATCATTCAAACTATTTATTAGGGGTCCAATCAGTTAATTTATGTGTTTATGATGGGGTGACTTCCTGAGTAACACATATCTGCTTATATAGCCTTTAGTAATTGTTAACAAATATAGTTACAGGGTGTTTAGTGAGAGGACAGTGATGAAAACTTTATATTAGAACCTACTCAAGTTCTCTACTATATCAGTTTAAACTTTCTGAGAATGAAATGCAGGCTGAAGGGATAAAATATACTTGCCACATGTATATTTACCCTTGGATGTAAGAAAACAGCAAAATAATGTAAGTTGAACACAAAATGCATTCAATTTGTTTGTTCAATTTGGTTATGATATTGATTAGTGAAGTGCGGCATTGTGGCCTGTATGATGTTATGTGAATTCTAATGATCCATCTTAATTTATGCATTGTTAATTACTAATAATATTTGTTAACTGACACTCTAAAGATTGCATAAGATATATTCAAACAGATATTTTGAGTTTAACTGTGTACAACTGATCTTAGCATGGTTACATATCCCACATGAACAAATATTCACATATTTTAGACTGTTTGGGATCCAAAGTTCATATTCAGTATATCATATAGGCTGACATTGTACCTACAGTGAATCTGTAAGACACTTTTCTGGCTGTGTGCACTAAATGTATCCCAAAATGTTATTTTCTTCATTAATATGCCCATGTATGGTAACATATTTCAATTCAGTACTTGGATAGAGTGCGGTATTGTAATATCAGCTGATATCTGATTCTATTAAACCATTGAGGTTAATAATTGGTATCAAACACCCTTAAAAATACACTTTAAATGTTCAAACAGATCATTGCCATATTTTTTGCACATTTTATCATAACAATTACATTGTATATGTCCCACATATGCAAATTTCCATTCTTGTTTACAAGTTTTGATGATCAGAATTTCACATTTAGTTTATGATATAGGATGTATTGGTACCTGTAGTTGATATGTGTGGCCACATTTGGCTGTATTCTCTTGCAATATCCAGAATTATTATTTCCCTCATGAATAAGATTGCTTATAGTAATATATTCTTTTTTACTACATTGTCGCTCGACTTCCTGTATACTGGCATGTACTAATGTTACCACCAATGATCAAACCTCACCGTCCCCGCATTTCCTTAAAGTTTGTGATGCATAGTCTACCTGATTAGTTATTTAACCTGTAAATGACCAGATATGCTTATAGAACTTCATATACTTTTAGGATGAATTTATTACTTTAATACATGACTATTACTTCACATTTCTTAGTGTCACTCTGTCAAGTTTAATATTTATTTCCTATGCTTGCAGCCTGAATGTTATTTGTAAATCACTATATCTAACACATTTTAACTTTATTTGTATACATCTTACTGTTTCTAGATATAAGTGAAACATTTTATATCTTTTCAGGTCTAGGCTGGTATCTGGAACAAAGTGTTAGTGGTGGACCAGCTTGGAAGCTCTCCAGTAGTCTGGTGGTGATAGCAAGGTTTCATAAGGACATATGCAGTGTACTGCCATAAGTGATCATAACATCACCACACTAATATAAAGTACCTCAAGGACATGGCTTAAATCTTCATGAGAGAGATTAGCATCATTGTTCAGTAAGGTAAAGCCTGCCTAAAAACTGTATTTTCCTATCTTATTGTCGCTTTTTGTAGTTATCGACACTGAAATGTAATGCAATTTTCCTATAAAACATGGAAGTGGTCCCATCAGATGTTTCAATCTGATTGCACTATTAGTTATACAAATAACTGCCTAAATATCTGACACAATAAATATGGAACATAGCACCTATTGTTGCTTCTTTAGTGTGTACACCTATATGCACCTTGACAGGCATATTGCGGTTTGTTGCCAAAATCACTATGAGTCATGCTACTTCATTACCCCTGGGAAAAATGTTCTCAGTTACACAGACCCAAACCACCATTTATTTTAAAGACCATTGATTGATCAACTTTTCTGTCTAAACTTTGACAAAATCTGTTTTCAAACTTTTATGAAAATTTAATTTTTCAATAAAATTTAGTTTATAAATTTAAATGTTTATTTAAATTTCCATTAAAATTTTAATTGATCAAAATGTATAAACTTTAAACATATTTTCAGACAGACCTTATCTTGTAGTACAATTAGGTTTTTACAGCATTGAAAAAGTCCTATAATTAAGGAAGATATAGCAAATTTAGTTTTGGTTTCTCAAGAACACATGGATCAGCATGTGCACCCTGTGGGACACCAGCACTACACACCTTCCAGCAGGTGTCACATGTCTTGTATGCAAGGAAATTCAAAAAGACTTCATGTATAAAGTTCAAATAGGTGTGGCATTCAAATATAAAAGTTTTACTAAAATGTGCCCCAAAAAGTTGGGCCTGTCAGGAATCACACCACAATTAATACTTCCAGTTCAGTACCCACGAATGTAGTTCCAGTCTATTTTTAGAACATTTTTTCCTCTCTCATTTTGGTGGTGATAGAAGAGTTATATTGATGCATCTTTGGTAGCGATTTAAAGGTAATTGTTTATTCTTGAGAATATGAGCAGAGAGAGTGGTTGTCAGTGTGTAATTTGGCGACAGTGCACATGGAGTAATAAGGCGTTGGTGATGATCCGGAAGTGAAATATGTGTTCTGTTTACATGCTGCTCTGTTTACAGTGCAGCAGCTCAAAAAAATGCCGATCAACCCTTGACAAGAATTTCACCGTGAAGTCATCTTTGGAGGTATTTTAGATTAACATATGATTTGTATTGATTGTCACACTGTGGAAAGGTCAGTACTGATAAATATATGTAGAGAACATATAGTAAAATTTATTGTGGTCTATGTCCTGTACAAGCAGTATTGATGAAACTTTAATATGCTATAAAATTTTTATTATTAATGATAAACACATGAAATTTGAAGGTGTTAAATATATTAACATTTAAAATAGAAAAATGACATTAGAATTTAAAAATTAATTTAATTTTTTAAAATTTTAATAATTTTTTTTAAAAAAATTAAAAAATTAAAATTTGCCCCTTAAAATGCACATAGATAATATTTTTGGAAATTATATCAAATGATATCAGCATGTTTATACTCCTACACCATATACAAGCTACAATGATGGATATTTGTCAAATTTTGTCAGAGAAAATATCTTTGTAAGTCAAAATGAGACATACATTTAAAATGTATGAAAGACAGATTCTATTTTGTATTGATCATTCAAACTATTTATTAGGGGTCCAATCAGTTAATTTATGTGTTTATGATGGGGTGACTTCCTGAGTAACACATATCTGCTTATATAGCCTTTAGTAATTGTTAACAAATATAGTTACAGGGTGTTTAGTGAGAGGACAGTGATGAAAACTTTATATTAGAACCTACTCAAGTTCTCTACTATATCAGTTTAAACTTTCTGAGAATGAAATGCAGGCTGAAGGGATAAAATATACTTGCCACATGTATATTTACCCTTGGATGTAAGAAAACAGCAAAATAATGTAAGTTGAACACAAAATGCATTCAATTTTTTTGTTCAATTTGGTTATGATATTGATTAGTGAAGTGCGGCATTGTGGCCTGTATGATGTTATGTGAATTCTAATGATCCATCTTAATTTATGCATTGTTAATTACTAATAATATTTGTTAACTGACACTCTAAAGATTGCATAAGATATATTCAAACAGATATTTTGAGTTTAACTGTGTACAACTGATCTTAGCATGGTTACATATCCCACATGAACAAATATTCACATATTTTAGACTGTTTGGGATCCAAAGTTCATATTCAGTATAATCATATAGGCTGACATTGTACCTACAGTGAATCTGTAAGACACTTTTCTGGCTGTGTGCACTAAATGTATCCCAAAATGTTATTTTCATCATTAATATGCCCATGTATGGTAACATATTTCAATTCAGTACTTGGATAGAGTGCGGTATTGTAATATCAGCTGATATCTGATTCTATTAAACCATTGAGGTTAATAATTGGTATCAAACACCCTTAAAAATACACTTTAAATGTTCAAACAGATCATTGCCATATTTTTTGCACATTTGATCATAACAATTACATTGTATATGTCCCACATATGCAAATTTCCATTCTTGTTTACAAGTTTTGATGATCAGAATTTCACATTTAGTTTATGATATAGGATGTATTGGTACCTGTAGTTGATATGTGTGGCCACATTTGGCTGTATTCTCTTGCAATATCCAGAATTATTATTTCCCTCATGAATAAGATTGCTTATAGTAATATATTCTTTTTTACTACATTGTCGCTCGACTTCCTGTATACTGGCATGTACTAATGTTACCACCAATGATCAAACCTCACCGTCCCCGCATTTCCTTAAAGTTTGTGATGCATAGTCTACCTGATTAGTTATTTAACCTGTAAATGACCAGATATGCTTATAGAACTTCATATACTTTTAGGATGAATTTATTACTTTAATACATTACTATTACTTCACATTTCTTAGTGTCACTCTGTCAAGTTTAATATTTATTTCCTATGCTTGCAGCCTGAATGTTATTTGTAAATCACTATATCTAACACATTTTAACTTTATTTGCATACATCTTACTGTTTCTAGATATAAGTGAAACATTTTATATCTTTTCAGGTCTAGGCTGGTATCTGGAACAAAGTGTTAGTGGTGGACCAGCTTGGAAGCTCTCCAGTAGTCTGGTGGTGATAGCAAGGTTTCATAAGGACATATGCAGTGTACTGCCATAAGTGATCATAACATCACCACACTAATATAAAGTACCTCAAGGACATGGCTTAAATCTTCATGAGAGAGATTAGCATCATTGTTCAGTAAGGTAAAGCCTGCCTAAAAACTGTATTTTCCTATCTTATTGTCGCTTTTTGTAGTTATCGACACTGAAATGTAATGCAATTTTCCTATAAAACATGGAAGTGGTCCCATCAGATGTTTCAATCTGATTGCACTATTAGTTATACAAATAACTGCCTAAATATCTGACACAATAAATATGGAACATAGCACCTATTGTTGCTTCTTTAGTGTGTACACCTATATGCACCTTGACAGGCATATTGCGGTTTGTTGCCAAAATCACTATGAGTCATGCTACTTCATTACCCCTGGGAAAAATGTTCTCAGTTACACAGACCCAAACCACCATTTATTTTAAAGACCATTGATTGATCAACTTTTCTGTCTAAACTTTGACAAAATCTGTTTTCAAACTTTTATGAAAATTTAATTTTTCAATAAAATTTAGTTTATAAATTTAAATGTTTATTTAAATTTCCATTAAAATTTTAATTGATCAAAATGTATAAACTTTAAACATATTTTCAGACAGACCTTATCTTGTAGTACAATTAGGTTTTTACAGCATTGAAAAAGTCCTATAATTAAGGAAGATATAGCAAATTTAGTTTTGGTTTCTCAAGAACACATGGATCAGCATGTGCACCCTGTGGGACACCAGCACTACACACCTTCCAGCAGGTGTCACATGTCTTGTATGCAAGGAAATTCAAAAAGACTTCATGTATAAAGTTCAAATAGGTGTGGCATTCAAATATAAAAGTTTTACTAAAATGTGCCCCAAAAAGTTGGGCCTGTCAGGAATCACACCACAATTAATACTTCCAGTTCAGTACCCACGAATGTAGTTCCAGTCTATTTTTAGAACATTTTTTCCTCTCTCATTTTGGTGGTGATAGAAGAGTTATATTGATGCATCTTTGGTAGCGATTTAAAGGTAATTGTTTATTCTTGAGAATATGAGCAGAGAGAGTGGTTGTCAGTGTGTAATTTGGCGACAGTGCACATGGAGTAATAAGGCGTTGGTGATGATCCGGAAGTGAAATATGTGTTCTGTTTACATGCTGCTCTGTTTACAGTGCAGCAGCTCAAAAAAATGCCGATCAACCCTTGACAAGAATTTCACCGTGAAGTCATCTTTGGAGGTATTTTAGATTAACATATGATTTGTATTGATTGTCACACTGTGGAAAGGTCAGTACTGATAAATATATGTAGAGAACATATAGTAAAATTAATTGTGGTCTATGTCCTGTACAAGCAGTATTGATGAAACTTTAATATGCTATAAAATTTTTATTATTAATGATAAACACATGAAATTTGAAGGTGTTAAATATATTAACATTTAAAATAGAAAAATGACATTAGAATTTAAAAATTAATTTAATTTTTTAAAATTTTAATAATTTTTTTTTAAAAAATTAAAAAATTAAAATTTGCCCCTTAAAATGCACATAGATAATATTTTTGGAAATTATATCAAATGATATCAGCATGTTTATACTCCTACACCATATACAAGCTACAATGATGGATATTTGTCAAATTTTGTCAGAGAAAATATCTTTGTAAGTCAAAATGAGACATACATTTAAAATGTATGAAAAACAGATTCTATTTTGTATTGATCATTCAAACTATTTATTAGGGGTCCAATCAGTTAATTTATGTGTTTATGATGGGGTGACTTCCTGAGTAACACATATCTGCTTATATAGCCTTTAGTAATTGTTAACAAATATAGTTACAGGGTGTTTAGTGAGAGGACAGTGATGAAAACTTTATATTAGAACCTACTCAAGTTCTCTACTATATCAGTTTAAACTTTCTGAGAATGAAATGCAGGCTGAAGGGATAAAATATACTTGCCACATGTATATTTACCCTTGGATGTAAGAAAACAGCAAAATAATGTAAGTTGAACACAAAATGCATTCAATTTTATTGTTCAATTTGGTTATGATATTGATTAGTGAAGTGCGGCATTGTGGCCTGTATGATGTTATGTGAATTCTAATGATCCATCTTAATTTATGCATTGTTAATTACTAATAATATTTGTTAACTGACACTCTAAAGATTGCATAAGATATATTCAAACAGATATTTTGAGTTTAACTGTGTACAACTGATCTTAGCATGGTTACATATCCCACATGAACAAATATTCACATATTTTAGACTGTTTGGGATCCAAAGTTCATATTCAGTATATCATATAGGCTGACATTGTACCTACAGTGAATCTGTAAGACACTTTTCTGGCTGTGTGCACTAAATATATCCCAAAATGTTATTTTCTTCATTAATATGCCCATGTATGGTAACATATTTCAATTCAGTACTTGGATAGAGTGCGGTATTGTAATATCAGCTGATATCTGATTCTATTAAACCATTGAGGTTAATAATTGGTATCAAACACCCTTAAAAATACACTTTAAATGTTCAAACAGATCATTGCCATATTTTTTGCACATTTGATCATAACAATTACATTGTATATGTCCCACATATGCAAATTTCCATTCTTGTTTACAAGTTTTGATGATCAGAATTTCACATTTAGTTTATGATATAGGATGTATTGGTACCTGTAGTTGATATGTGTGGCCACATTTGGCTGTATTCTCTTGCAATATCCAGAATTATTATTTCCCTCATGAATAAGATTGCTTATAGTAATATATTCTTTTTTACTACATTGTCGCTCGACTTCCTGTATACTGGCATGTACTAATGTTACCACCAATGATCAAACCTCACCGTCCCCGCATTTCCTTAAAGTTTGTGATGCATAGTCTACCTGATTAGTTATTTAACCTGTAAATGACCAGATATGCTTATAGAACTTCATATACTTTTAGGATGAATTTATTACTTTAATACATGACTATTACTTCACATTTCTTAGTGTCACTCTGTCAAGTTTAATATTTATTTCCTATGCTTGCAGCCTGAATGTTATTTGTAAATCACTATATCTAACACATTTTAACTTTATTTGCATACATCTTACTGTTTCTAGATATAAGTGAAACATTTTATATCTTTTCAGGTCTAGGCTGGTATCTGGAACAAAGTGTTAGTGGTGGACCAGCTTGGAAGCTCTCCAGTAGTCTGGTGGTGATAGCAAGGTTTCATAAGGACATATGCAGTGTACTGCCATAAGTGATCATAACATCACCACACTAATATAAAGTACCTCAAGGACATGGCTTAAATCTTCATGAGAGAGATTAGCATCATTGTTCAGTAAGGTAAAGCCTGCCTAAAAACTGTATTTTCCTATCTTATTGTCGCTTTTTGTAGTTATCGACACTGAAATGTAATGCAATTTTCCTATAAAACATGGAAGTGGTCCCATCAGATGTTTCAATCTGATTGCACTATTAGTTATACAAATAACTGCCTAAATATCTGACACAATAAATATGGAACATAGCACCTATTGTTGCTTCTTTAGTGTGTACACCTATATGCACCTTGACAGGCATATTGCGGTTTGTTGCCAAAATCACTATGAGTCATGCTACTTCATTACCCCTGGGAAAAATGTTCTCAGTTACACAGACCCAAACCACCATTTATTTTAAAGACCATTGATTGATCAACTTTTCTGTCTAAACTTTGACAAAATCTGTTTTCAAACTTTTATGAAAATTTAATTTTTCAATAAAATTTAGTTTATAAATTTAAATGTTTATTTAAATTTCCATTAAAATTTTAATTGATCAAAATGTATAAACTTTAAACATATTTTCAGACAGACCTTATCTTGTAGTACAATTAGGTTTTTACAGCATTGAAAAAGTCCTATAATTAAGGAAGATATAGCAAATTTAGTTTTGGTTTCTCAAGAACACATGGATCAGCATGTGCACCCTGTGGGACACCAGCACTACACACCTTCCAGCAGGTGTCACATGTCTTGTATGCAAGGAAATTCAAAAAGACTTCATGTATAAAGTTCAAATAGGTGTGGCATTCAAATATAAAAGTTTTACTAAAATGTGCCCCAAAAAGTTGGGCCTGTCAGGAATCACACCACAATTAATACTTCCAGTTCAGTACCCACGAATGTAGTTCCAGTCTATTTTTAGAACATTTTTTCCTCTCTCATTTTGGTGGTGATAGAAGAGTTATATTGATGCATCTTTGGTAGCGATTTAAAGGTAATTGTTTATTCTTGAGAATATGAGCAGAGAGAGTGGTTGACAGTGTGTAATTTGGCGACAGTGCACATGGAGTAATAAGGCGTTGGTGATGATCCGGAAGTGAAATATGTGTTCTGTTTACATGCTGCTCTGTTTACAGTGCAGCAGCTCAAAAAAATGCCGATCAACCCTTGACAAGAATTTCACCGTGAAGTCATCTTTGGAGGTATTTTAGATTAACATATGATTTGTATTGATTGTCACACTGTGGAAAGGTCAGTACTGATAAATATATGTAGAGAACATATAGTAAAATTAATTGTGGTCTATGTCCACAAATGATAGAGGATAAAACTGTGCAGGCAGGAACTAAATTACACCAGCCTAAATTTACCTATGCCAAAATAGTTAAAATTGCCAGGAATGTAGGTCAAATCAAGGCAGACAAGGCTACATTGTACCATAGTAGCCAGATATCAGAAACATCTGGAAGTAATAAAGACAGCAAAGCAGCTAAAAATGTACAACTTATGGAAAGCTCCCCCCCCCCCCGCTTACAAAGGAAAGGGAAAACAGGCGTTAAATCCCAAACATCAAAGGCCTGCTAAAAACTCTTCTAAACCTACAAACCAAAATAAAGTAAGCTCATTTTCCACCAAAATAAACAAACATTATCATAACGTGGATATGACAGTGTTTTTAAAGGGCAAAACGAGCAAATTTTTTGATCTCACAACCATCAGTATTGCTAAGGCATTACTGAAGGTTCATTCAGGGCAATGCAAAATTATACGCCCTAAAACAAATTACATAATTTTGCATTGCAGCACACGAGCACAAGTTGCAAAATTCTTGGAAACAAATAGACTTTGCGGCATGCCAGTAATTATGGAGCTGCACAAAAAAGCTAAAATTTGTCAAGTTACCAAAAACAACAATAACAACAACAACAACAACAACAACAATAACAACAATGGTAGACCCAAAATAAATGAATTAAAACAAGTTCAACAGCAAAGTGAAACAAAACAACAGGAACAACAACAACAACAACAACAACAGCAAAGAGAAATTAAACAGCAAAAACAAAAACAACAACAACAACCAATTAGACCAATAAAATACAAGGCAGTAATAAAACTTAAGGGTCAAATAGCAACCTGTACCACTCAGCAACTTAAAGATAAAATCACACAAGCAGGAAATAATATTGACAAAATCTATAAAATAGGTAAAAATCAAGAAGTTAGAGCCCAAAGTGTGGTGGTTGTAGAATCAACAACACCAATTCCAACAATTATCAAAGTAGGATCTCTGGGTATTCGTCATAGAACCCAGCCATTTGTGAACAAAGTACGATTCTGTACTAATTGCCAGCATTGGGGCCACTATAAGGTCACTTGTACCTTTAAACACAGATGTGAAAATTGTGGTGGACCACATACAGGGCAATGTAAAAGGGAACAACCCAAATGTGGCAATTGTAAGGGAGATCACCCCTCTAGCTCAAATAAATGTAGTGCTGCAATCTTTGAAAACGAGGTCATAACCCTTATGAACTCGTCCAATTATGATTATATCACAGCAAGACAAAAAATAAATCTTCAAAAACAAAATACAAAAAATCAAAATAAACAGGAAAAGACAACTCCTACTCCAACACCAACTGTAATTGGCAAAACTATAGAACTAACAGAGGTTACTAATAAAACAACCTCTAATAGCCAAACTCAAACAGAAAACTCTATAGACCTTACAAATAATCTGGGTCTAAATACAATAGGCCTAGCAATTTCTGAAATAGGTCTTTACATTAGTAACGCACAAAACAAAAACAGTAGTTATTTATCTACCCTCACGAACGGGCTCCATGCCCTTATCCAACATGTAGAGGAGGGTACAAAATCAGGAAAGTTATTAAACCAACATGAATAACACAACAAAAGTAGTAACCAATTCTCACTCTAATACCACAAATTTGATCATATGGCAATGGAATTCGCGTAGTCTAGTACTTAATATTAATGAATTAAAATTAAAACTAATTAACACATTAATAAAACCAGATATAATCTGTATTCAGGAAACTAAAATAACAAATAAAACTAAAACATTGCCGACAATTGTAGGATATTCCCCTGGATTTTTTCAACATAGGAATGAGGGTCAGGGAGGGGGACTTGTTATATATCTTAATAATAACATTCCCTCAGCATCAATAGTCCCAATTAACCTACAAGCAATCAACAATTCTAAAATAGAAGTACAAGCATTACAAATTAATACAGGCAAACTTAAATTTATATTATATAACTTTTATGACCCAGGAGGTGATATTAAATTAACTCATAAATTAGCGCTGAGAGCGCTTAATTTACATATAGGACAAAATGAAGTTATGGTGTTAGGTGACTTTAACTCTCATAATATAATATGGGGAAGTGAAACAACAAATATTAGAGGTAAAAGTGTACAAAATTGGATCAATAAAACAAAACTTGTATTACTCAATGATGGTACTAAAACAAGACTTAATCCGGTAGATGGCACCTTAGCAGCCTTAGATCTCACACTATGCACTCCCAAACTTGCTCAATTAGCATCATGGAGTGTTGACCAAGAAGACAGTATGGGCAGTGATCATTTTCTTATAATAACCAAATTACAAAATTCTGCTCAACTTGAAAATGATAACAAAATCCCAAAATGGAACTACAAAAAAGCAGATTGGACTAAATTCCAACAAAATATTAAATATGAAACACTTGAGGGCATTAAAAATGAAAATATAGATCATTATTATGATAATATAATTAATGCTATAACAAGGGCAGCTAATGCTTCAATGCCTAAAACAAAAGGCAATCCTACTAAACTTAGAGTCCCTTGGTGGAATAATGAAATTAGTGTAATGAGGAAAAATAAAAAAAAAGCACTTAACAGATTTAAACGTACTAATAATACACAACATTTTAAAGAATATCAAAAAATAGAAACTGAACTAAAAAATGCTATTAAAAAAGCTAAGCAAGATACTTGGAAACAATATTGCAGTACCTTAGACTATAAAACCAACTCAAAACAAGTCTGGGACAAAATTAGAATAATAAGGGGTAAGCATACAAACAATACCCCAAAAATCAATAATACTAATAATTATAAAGAGCAAGCTGACTCATTAGCAAAGCACTTCCAAGCTATGAGCAGTAATAAAAATCATACTAAGGAATTTCAGGACCATAGATCTAAAATTGAAATAAATAATAAAAATACATTCTCAGATATGGGAAATAAAAAGTCTTATCTAAATGATAAAATTACAATTAATGAATGGTATCAGGCTCTTAAAACCAAAAAAGATACATCACCTGGAGAAGATACCATAGGATATTCAATATATAAGAAGTTACCACTTAACTTTGTTAAAATAATACTTAATATGTATAATCAAATTTGGGAGACTGGAAAACTACCCATTAAATGGAAAACAGCTGTAGTAATACCAATACTAAAACAAAAAAAAAAGATAGGAATGATGTAAATTCATATCGTTCTATCTCTCTTACCAATAATATATGTAAACTTATGGAAATAATAATCAATAACAGACTTAAGTATCACCTGGAAATTAACAATTTTATATCCAAGAATCAATGTGGCTTTAGAAATAATAGATCTACTATAGATCAACTCATTAAATTAGAAACAGCAATTAAATTAGCTTTTAATAATCATCAAAAAAAATAGAAATCTTATTGCTGTATTCTTAGATATGGAAAAAGCTTTTGACTTAGTATGGACTAAAGGTCTACTAACCAAACTAAATAAATATGGTATAACTGGCAATATATTTAATTTTATTAAAGATTTCCTAAGTGAACGTAAAATTATAACTAGAGTAGGGACAACATACTCTGAAAAGTATGTCTTAGATAATGGTACACCCCAAGGGAGTGTACTCAGCCCAACCTTATTTAATATCATGATTAATGATTTTGATACAAATTTAGCTACCCCCAATATTGATTTGTCTCAGTTTGCGGATGATAGTGCACTATGGCGCGCTGGAGATCCCAACAATCAAAAACATATTGCTGAGATACAACAAACTTTAGATAATATTGGTAGTTGGGCTGATAAATGGGGATTTAAATTTTCTCATACAAAAACAGTAGCAGTAGTATTCTCTCCCTTTAACTATAATAAAACATATCCTAAACTTACCCTTCAAAATCAAAATATAGTTTTTGTCAAAGTAGTTAAATTTTTAGGGATGTATTTTGATCAAAATATGAAATGGAAATACCATATTAATGACTTAATTAGTAGATGTAACCTTGATCTAAATCTCATTAGAAGTATACAAGGCACACACTGGGGTGCTTGTCAAAATACAATTATGACCCTGTATAGATCTTTGATACGTTCCAAGATCGATTATGGGTGTCATATTTATGCCACGGCATCGCCAAATCTTCTTCATAAAATCACTCAAATACAACGCAAGGCTCTTCTCCTTGCAACTAAAGCCTTACCATCTACTTCAACAGAAGAATTGCAAATACTTACTGGTGAACCATCATTACATCTGAGAAGACAGGAACTCATGTTAAGATATGTTGCTAGACTGTCAACTCAAGATGATGCGCACCCCACTTTGAAGGCAATTAAACAGTGTACTAAACCACTTATAAAACGGGGTAAATACTCCACTTCCTTTGGTAAGCAAATTTACCGACTTAAAACAAACTTACCTACTGACATATTTAATGTGCAAAAAACTAAAAATTCCATTATAATTCCATGGAGACTAAAAGCAATAAAAGTAGATATCTCTTTACAAGATAAAGGAAATAAAATACAAGATTCTCACTATCTTAAAATGCTTGCCAATGAAAAATTAAATACTGTATATAAAAATCACGTTAAAATATATACAGATGGCTCAAAAAAAATAGATCCTGCAAGAACAGCAGCATCATGGGTTGTACCTGAGTTAAATATTAAACAAGGCAGGCGACTACCATATTACTGTTCTATATACAGTGTGGAGTTCTGGGCTATCCTCCAGGCACTAAAATGGATACAACAATATAACTTAAACTCCACAAAAGTCCTAATTGTCAGTGATTCTTTAAGTGTTCTTAAAACTATCGACACAAACAACTCCAACAGCCGAAAATTTTTCTTATATTTATTACAATATCAAATAACTAAACTCAGTACTCAAAATATTACAGTAGACTTTCTATGGGTGCCCTCGCACATATATATAAAAGGAAATGATTTGGCAGATCAAATTGCAAAAGAAAAACTAAATGAATTACATTATGAACCAGTACAGTATAGCCATACAGAAGTATATAAATTTATTACTGACATGATTAATAGTGTATGGCAACAAAACTGGAATTTGTCACCTAAAGGGAGACTACTATATAATATTATTAAAATAGTTAAAAGGAAAAATATTCCTTTAGGTACAACAAGAACTCAACAAATTAAAATGAATAGAATAATGGTAGGAAAAACAAAACTGGCTAACAGTTTTGGTAAATATTTAGGACCTTTTCCCCATAATATTAACTGCTTTATGTGCAACCAAGTAGAAGATTTGGATCACATTTTTAATAAATGTTCTAATAACACAATAAATAGAAATATTCTTAAAAATAAGTTAAAAATAAATAAAACAACAAAGTTATATCCAAAATTACTTAATTTAAAACAGCCAAATATACAATTAGCTACTACAAATATTATGGATTTTCTTATAAACTCTAACTTAATGCACAAAATATAATACTGACTCTCTATGTACTTAACTGCAAGGGAATTTAAACTGGCCTGTGACTCTGATCGATACATGATATGAGTGGGTGTCGATACTGAGTTCATAATGAACTTATACGTTTATCACGAGTCTACATTCACTCAGTATTGTGTTCCACAGAGATTACCGCTATAAATTACTTATAGAATAGGCATATACATCTTATAATATTACTATTTAACTTAAGAACTTTAAATTGGCCTGTGACTCTGATTGATACATGATATGGGTGGGTGTCGATATTGAGTTCATAATGAGCTTATACGTTTATCACGAGTCTACATTCACTCAATATTGTGTTCTACAGAGATCACCGCTATAATCTATTTATAGAATAGGATTATACAACATTGACATAGCCTGTAACCCTGATGGGACTGTAAAAAAGATGGATGTCGATATTGAGTTCTCCATGAACTTATACGCTGATAGCGAGTTTACACTCATCTAGGATTATAGACCTGTCAGGGAATACCGCTTGAGTGTTAATTTCAAACTGTAGTCTGTATTCAAACAATTAACACCACTACTTACCACTTTCCAACTATTAGAACAAAGTCATTGGCACTTGATATTCAAAAAGAACAATAAAAACTTTATACAAAGTGTGGACAGCTTAAGAATATCAATGGAATTCATGGCGCTATCTTTGATGACGATGGAAACGTGGAGGACGGACTACAGATTCTTAGGATTATACAACAGCCCTTTTCAGGGCTATTTATTCTTGTTATGTTCCTGTTACTGTTAATGTTAGTATAGTTGTTTGTATTTATGTTCATTTTGTTCTTTTTGTTACGCATGTTCTTGACTAATATTGTTATTGCTGAAGATGATACTAATATGTACTATTGCTGTTTATGTTTATCTTGGTATTCAACTTATTATTGTTTCACTAATATTGTTATTATGAAAGTTGATATTAATACAATTGTTTAATTTCATTGCTATTGTTATGTTAAAGTTGCTGTTATTTAATGTTTTTACTGACGTTCATTCGTGTTTTGATTGCTTACTAATATTGTTATTATTACTTTTAATATTAGTATAACTGTTACATGTTCTTGTTGTACTCGTGTTGTTAATGTTATTGTTGTACTTGTGTTGTTAATGTGATATATCTATTCCCTCCCTTTGTACCTCTTTGGGATTTGGGGAAGATCAGTGGAACAGCGGAGATGCGGGTTTTCCTCTTGAGGGCAAGCCTGGATTGGAGATATATATGTGTACAGCCTAGTACACCTCTGTATTTATCCACTCAATCAGTTTCTCAGGGAAGCTGGTGTTGACCCTTTTCCCTTTCATCATTCTGAATACCATGTATCTGTTTCTTGTTACATGTTATCACAAGCTGAATTCTCATAATCTCGATTGGTACGAGAATTCCATTTGATTAACCATCACTAATATTGATTTGAACCTTTCGGAGCACACCTAACTAAATTAATAACTTTGAACAATCCACCCTGAACAACTGATGCAGTCACTCTGACATATTAGTGTAGGTTTTTTTGTTTTTTCATAGGGTGAATCACCCTCGAAAGAAGGGCTTTTCACCGGCCAAAGGATGGTGGCGACTCATATAGTACACCCTGTACTTACTTACTGATATAATGTTAAGTTTTTTGAAAATTCAGTAACTTATATATTCTTGACACAATTACATAGGTGGCTTACACATTATTGGCGAATAGGAACATCCATTAGTACAACTGGATAAATTGTCACAAGTCTAAGGGAATGCAACCTCATGGACAGCACACACATACGTACATGCACATATGTCCCTATTAGCTAATATAAGGTAGTCTTAATCCAGGGCTATCAGGTTCCCGCAACACAATGTTGCAAATAAATGTAACGTAATAAATAACACCAAAACAATGCATAACACAACATATATAGCACATACACTCTGGTACATGTCCTATGAGGTTGTAAATTAGCCAAGCACCTAGGGTGTGCCTCGGGTTTCTTCGTATTGGGTCCGGATGTGCGTTCGCCTCCTCTTCGTGTTGGACGACGATTGCAGTGCCTTGGAGCTTCCTAACCTGGACCTTTCCGCCTTTGCCTCTTCCGGACATGTACATTACTAGCGAAGTGAGAAAACTCTCCTTTGCTACCATTGCTGCTGCTTTGATTGGCATTTAGAGTAGGGGTGGGTGTGTGTAGTGCCATTCCTACCCACCCTATAGGCTACCATTTCCCTTGATAGTTACTTTTTAGTAATTCAGGGGAACGCCTGTCAATGACTAAAATATGGTGCAATTAAGCACTCGAACCCTAAGGGGAGGGAGTGCATACTTCCCCTCCCTGAAGGAACTAAATGAACACCGATACGGTGTCTATAAAAGCTGCACATATGTCTCTAGTAGACGGTTGCAGCTATAAAACATCCAGGTCAGTCAGTCAGTGTGTCAACTTGTTTTATGGGTTATCTCCCCTTAAATTGTGATTCAGCGGGGGGTATAATTAATTATCTGTTTTATAAGAAAAGAAATCAAATATAAAATGTTTTCAAACAATTATATTCTTTTTTTTCAGTGTTTAATTCAAATATGCGGTCTCATTTAAATACTGTGAAACACCATTAACAAGTAATTCAAGAAAATAAAATAACACACCCTGTGGATTGACGCTGCTGTATTAGTCACCTTATATACTAAATGAAAGGTTTAAAGCTAGGGCTTTCAAAGGCCAATTCGACCCGATCAAAACCAACCCACGATTGACTCGTGGGCGTGGTTGTCTTTTCTCAATCATGCAACTGGGTTTAATTTCATGGGTTGCTTTTGATTGGTCGGTGCCACATGCCCTAAAATAAATAACAACCATGGATGTAATTAGCTCTCCGTCACATTTGGGTAGCCCCGTATGGTGTTCAAAATGAATTACCGGCCAAAAAAAGGTTCGTGGATGCACATTGGGTAACCCCACAGGATAGTTCAGAATGAATTATCGGCTAAAAGAAACGGTCATAGGGTCATATCTCAAAGAGCAAAAAAAAAAAAAAACATTCTGATATAAACCCAAAACAGAAACAGAAAAATGCTCTCAACAAAGGACCCTATGAAAGACACAAAGGCCTAATAAGGGACCCAATGAATGCAAATAGAACCACAGCGGCCTATATCAAGGGGGCCAAATGACTGACAACCACTCATCATGGTTGTTATTTGTTTTTGTCTGCATTTATTTTATAAAATATATTTATATACAGAATTAATTCTGAAAAATATATTTATATTTATATACAGACTGAATTCTGAAAAATATATTTATATTTATATACAGACTGAATTTTGGAAAATATATTTATATTTATATACAGACTGAATTTTGGAAAATATATTTATATTTATATACAGACTGAATTTTGAAAAGTATATTTATATTTATATACAGAATAAATTTTGAAAAGTATATTTATATTTATATACAGACTGAATTTTGAAAAGTATATTTATATTTATATACAGACTGAATTTTGAAAAGTATATTTATATTTATATACAGAATGAATTTTGGAAAATATATTTATATTTATATACAGAATGAATTTTGGAAAATATATTTATATTTATATACAGACTGAATTTTGAAAAGTATATTTATATTTATATACAGACTGAATTTTGAAAAGTATATTTATATTTATATACAGACTGAATTCTGAAAAGTATATTTATATTTATATACAGAATGAATTTGAAAATATTAACGGCTCATTTATTTTTGAAAAATGAATTAGAAATATGTATTATCATATATGAATTCTGAAAATATGAATAGCATTATAGTTGAAATTGCAAAATTGAAAAGCCAGGATATTATACTATCAGATGGGTTAAATCCTGATCAAATTATGTCAGATTTTCAGGATATAGAATACGGAGTAAACAATAAATATATGCTACCAAAGAAATATGCGCTCATCAAAAAAATTCAGAATTCTATTCGGAACTCTCTTGCATTTTCCAGTGAAGTAGGTGTGTTTGTTCCGTTATATACTATTGTGGAAGGAATACGAAAAGAATTGGGTAACGAATATGAATTGAAAAAGGAAGTTAATTCTAAAATTAGAAACCTACGAGCGTTAATTCAAGAAAATGAACGATTTTGATTGACCGACCCTCAAAAGATTTTGTCATTTTTTGATTGAAATTGTCTACTTGACCGTAAAATCTCCTTGAGATTTTCCTTTTTTTAGCATTTTTTGATTGAATCAGTGAAAATATTTCACACTGAATAAAAAATAAAAATATTTCACACTACGAAAATAAAATAGAATCATATCAGCTTTGAAAGTTCTTTTAAGAACTTTTCCCTATGGAAAATCCAATGCAAAATCGACTACTTGACCCTACGAGGTTTTTTTACCAAAAATCGATGAAAAATGACCAAAAATCACTGAAAACAGGCAAAAATTGATGAAAAATGGCTAAAAATCATCAAAAATGAGTTTTAACAGCTTTGAAAGTTCTTTTAAGAACTTTTCCCTATTGAAAATCCCATGTAAAAACGACTACTTGACTGTAAAATCTCTTTGAGATTTTCAACTGAAAACCACCAAAATGGCACAAAATGGCACCAAAACTGTAAAAAAATCAGTGATAAACAGGCAAAATCACTGAATAAAAAAATAAAAATATTTCTCACTGAATAAAAAATAAAAAATATTTCACAGCAATAAAAAATAAAAATATTTCACACTGAATAAAAAATTGGACCGTTAAAGGATGGTTCCGATTAGTTAATCATCGATAGGGAAAATTGTTTTACAATTGAAAAATTGTTTCTGATTTCAAAAAATGGTCAATGAAGCATTAACGACCCGATTGGCTCGTGAACGATTAGATGCAATTAAGAGATTTATACCAATTTGCGACTCTGTAAGAAATAAACTGCAACAACGACAGAGTCTTCAGACTGATTTTGCTGAGGAATCTGAAGAGTTGTTTAAACCAATAACTACAGCAACGAAACAGATAGTGTCAACAATCTCTGAACAAGGAAAAAAACAAGAAGAGACTTTTCTCCCTGTGTTAGAAAAAATAGCAAAAAGAACTAAACAAACAAAAAAAATCATTAAAAACACTTCCTCAGGATATATCAGAACGAAAATTTGAAGGATTTCAGGAAGAACTAGTTAGTGGACTACCGAAATCAATTATATTTACCGATAGCGCTAAAAAACGAATACTCAACGAGGATATAGACAATTTAGGTGAATTTGCTGCTAACAGGTATGATTCACAAGAGAAGTTTTTCAGGGACAATTATTCGGATTATAGAATGTCACATAATGAATGGGCTGATATAGTGTATGAAATAAATACTGGGAATTTAGATAGAAGGATGAAGGAATACAGAGACTTCAAGAGAAAATTTCAGCTCCAAATAAGACAGCCATACGATGAGAAGGAATTTCTGGGGAGAGGAATTTCAGGGGAAAATCGTCTAGTTGAAAACGCTAGCGTTGGAAGCTCTTTGAGTGAAAATCCAAGGATTTCATGTCCTGGTAATATTTTCAGTGATATATCACGATTAGAAGTTCTCATCGGAGGAAAACGAGCTGGAAATAACTCTCCAGAAATAATTAATGAAGCAGCTGATATCTGTAGACGGTTATTTGCCGGCGGTATCATGGATATCAAAACATATCGAGATTTTATTGGCGAGTTAGCGGAAAGTGGGTATCATAGTGACTGAATTGAAAAATTGTTTTATGAATCTGATGACGAAGTCATTCGATTAGATAAATAACAATTGAAAACACTAGTGTTTTTTATAATAATGATCATACACTACAATCATGATAAACCAACCCCCGTCTATGTAGTTAATCTTGGTCCATAAATGATAACAATTTTTCTTCTGCTGTGATTGATGGAGTTAACACTGGCATCCATAATGATAGTTTTGTTAAAATGACTTTACCGGCTGCAACTCCAGCATCACGCCAGATTGCATCATCATCAGTACCCTTTCGTACAAGCGCTACTGTGTGTTTAGCTCCATAAATAACTTTTCTAACATTTCTACAGAATCCGAAAATATGATGCAGTGGAATCGCACATGAAAATCGTCGACTCTGTCCATGCAACGTTGCTACGCGTGTTGCAAGCCCTAGGTTGTAGTTAGTAATATTATTAATGACATCAAAAGTACCAGCTGGTATTGTATATCCGGCTGGTGCTGGATCAACTGCAGTGACTAGTGTTGCCTTGACTCTAGAATACTGGACGTGTTCAGGGTGATCAGTAATATCCTTAGAAAACATCATACATGGACCAGCTGATCTTGTATAATCATCAGAATATCTTGCTAACCCTATGATTGTTGTGGCCACATCAACTTCACGGTCAATGGATTCAATTTCTTTTCCATCAATGAGATATCTTGCACTTTCAAATAACGCCATAATACCGTTATTGACGAACCCAACTTTGATAGATGGGTTATTGTCATATGGGGTATCAGCTGCAACATTGGTTACAAGTTCTCCTTCTACTTCAATAAATGCCTCACACGGTAGAAAATATTTACTGGTATCATGAACTTTAAGTTCAATTCGCGATCGGAGATCTGGTTGTGTTGCGTGATAAGAATAAAATTGAAAATCGCGTATAGAATCATCTTTACGCACTGGGGCATAAATATCAAATGCTGGATCAGGTGACCTTTTGAACATTTTATTCTATTTATCAGAGTCTAAATCGGATTTTCACCGTAAAAGATTTTTCATCGTCGTGTTTTTTTAAAGCCACTTCCCGCTATCATGTTTGCTATCATGTTATCTTGGTCACTCGGAATCACCAATGACTCTAATTTTTCATCTACTGCGTTATTTATTATTTTACTAACACTTGCAGGCATTTCCGCTGTAGATGGCAATGGTAACGGTTTCTTTTTTCGTCTAACTAATGATGTTAATTTTTTCTTCGCAGTTGAAAACGCTTTTCCCGCAAGATCTCCAACAGCACCAATACCCTTATCACGAATAATAATAATGAAAGGTTCCATTAAGTAATACTATTTCACATTCTATAATGAAAGATTCCATTATCTTGTGAAATAATATTACTTAATGGAATCTTTCATTATAGAATGTGAAATAATATTACTTAAAGGAATCTTTCATTATAGTATGTGAAATAATATTACTTAATGGAACCTTTGATTACAGACTGTGAAATAGTATTACTTAATGGAACCATTCATTATAGACTGTGAAATAATATTACTTAATGGAATCTTTCATTATAGAATGTGAAATAATATTACTTAATGGAACCTTTCATTATAGAATGTAAATAATATTACTTATTGGAATCTTTCATTATACAATGTGAAATAATATTACTTAATGGATCCTTTCATTATTGAATGTGAAATAATATAACTTAATGGAATCTTTCATTATAGACTGTGAAATAATATTACTTAATGGAATCTTTCATTATACTGTGAAATAATATTACTTAATGGAATCTTTCATTATACAATGTGAAAAAATATTACTTAATGGAATCTTTCATTATAGAATGTGAAATAATATTACTTAATGTAATCTTTCATTATACAATGTGAAATAATATTACTTAATGGAATCTTTCATTATAGAATGTGTAATAATATTACTTAATGGAACCTTTCATTATAGAATGTGAAATAATATTACTTAATGGAACCTTTCATTATAGACTTTGAAATAGTATTACTTAATGGAACCATTCATTATAGACTGTGAAATAATATTACCTAATGGAATCTTTCATTATAGAATGTGAAATGATTTTACATAATGGAACCTTTCATTATAGAATGTGAAATAATATTACTTAATGGAATCTTTCATTATACTGTGAAATAATATTACTTAATGGAACTTGTCATTATAGAATGTGAAATAATATTACTTAATGGAATCTTTCATTATAGAATGTGAAATAATATTACTTAATGGAACCTTTAATTATATAATGTGAAATAATATTACTTAATGGAATCTTTCATTATAGAATGTGAAATAATATTACTTAATGGAATATTTCATTATTGAATGTGAAATAATATTACTTAATGGAATATTTCATTATAGACTGTGAAATAATATTACTTAATGGAACCTTTCATTATAGAATGTGAAATAGTATTACCTAATGGAACCTTTCATTATAGACTGAGAAATAATATTACTTAATGGAATCTTTCATTATAGAATGTGAAATAATATTGCTTAATGGAATGTTTCATTATAGAATGTGAAATAATATTACTTAATGGAATCTTTCAATATACAGTGTGAAATAATATTACTTAATGAAACATTTCATTATATAATGTGAAAAAATATTACTTAGTGGAATCTTTCATTATAGAATGTGAAATATTACTTAATGCAATCTTTCATTATAGAATGTGAAATAATATTACTTAATGGAACCTTTCATTATAGACTCTGAAATAATATTACTTAATGGAATCTTTCATTATACTGTGAAATAATATTACTTAATGGAATCTTTCATTATACAATGTGAAATAATATTACTTAATGGAATCTTTCATTATAGAATGTGAAATAATATTACTTAATGGAACTTTTCATTATAGAATGTGAAATAATATTACTTAATGGAACCTTTCATTATAGAATGTGAATAATATTACTTAATGGAATCTTTCATTATACACTGTGAAATAATATTACTTAATGGAACCTTTCATTATAGAATGTGAAATAATATAACTTAATTTAACCTTTCATTATAGACTGTGAAATAATATTACTTAATGGAATCTTTCATTATACTGTGAAATAATATTACTTAATGGAATCTTTCATTATACAATGTGAAATAATATTACTTAATGGAATCTTTCATTATAGAATGTGAAATAATATTACTTAATGGAATCTTTCATTATACAATGTGAAATAATATTACATAATGGAATCTTTCATTATAGAATGTGAAATAATATTACTTAATGGAACCTTTTATTATAGAATGTGAAATAATATTACTTAATGGAACCTTTCATTATAGACATTGAAATAGTATTACTTAATGGAACCATTCATTATAGACTGTGAAATAATATTAACTAATGGAATCTTTCATTATAGAATGTGAAATGATTTTACTTAATGGAACCTTTCATTATAGAATGTGAAATAATATTACTTAATGGAATATTTCATTATACTGTGAAATAATATTACTTAATGGAACTTTTCATTATAGAATGTGAAATAATATTACTTAATGGAATCTTTCATTATAGAATGTGAAATAATATTACTTAATGGAACCTTTAATTATATAATGTGAAATAATATTACTTAATGGAATCTTTCAATTTAGAATGTGAAATAATATTACTTAATGGAATATTTCGTTATTGAATGTGAAATAATATTACATAATGGAATATTTCATTATTGAATGTGAAATAATATTACTTAATGGAATCTTTCATTATAGAATGTGAAATAATATTACTTAATAGAATCTTTCATTATAGAATGTGAAATAATATTACTTAATGGAACCTTTCATTATAGAATGTGAAATAATATTACTTAATGGAATCTTTCATTATAGAATGTGAAATAATATTACTTAATGGAACCTTTCATTATAGAATGTGAAATAATATTACTTAATGGAATCTTTCATTATACAATGTGAAATAATATTACTTAATGGAATCTTTCATTATAGAATGTGAAATAATATTACTTAATGGAATCTTTCATTATACAATGTGAAATAATATTACATAATGGAATCTTTCATTATAGAATGTGAAATAATATTACTTAATGGAACCTTTCATTATAGAATGTGAAATAATATTACTTAATGGAACCTTTCATTATAGACATTGAAATAGTATTACTTAATGGAACCATTCATTATAGACTGTGAAATAATATTACCTAATGGAATCTTTCATTATAGAATGTGAACTGATTTTACTTAATGGAACCTTTCATTATAGAATGTGAAATAATATTACTTAATGGAATCTTTCATTATACTGTGAAATAATATTACTTAATGGAACTTTTCATTATAGAATGTGAAAAAATATTACTTAATGGAATCTTTCATTATAGAATGTGAAATAATATTACTTAATGGAACCTTTAATTATATAATGTGAAATAATATTACTTAATGGAATCTTTCATTATAGAATGTGAAATAATATTACTTAATGGAATATTTCATTATTGAATGTGAAATAATATTACATAATGGAATATTTCATTATAGAATGTGAAATAATATTACTTAATGAAATCTTTCATTATAGACTGTGAAATAATATTACTTAATGGAACCTTTCATTTTAGAATGTGAAATAATATTACTTAATGGAATCTTTCATTATAGAATGTGAAATAATATTACTTAATGGAACCTTTCATTATAGAATGTGAAATAATATTACTTAATGGAATCTTTCATTATAGAATGTGAAATAATATTACTTAATGGAACCATTCATTATAGAATGTGAAAAAATATTACTTAATGGAACCATTCATTATAGAATGTGAAATAATATTACTTAATGGAATCTTTCATTATAGAATGTGAAATAATATTACTTTTTGGAACCATTCATTATACTGTGAAATAATATTATTTAATGGAATCTTTCATTGTACAATGTGAAATAATATTTCTTAATGGAATCTGTCATTATAGAATATGACGTAATATTACTTAATGGAACCTTTCATTATAGAATGTGAAATAATATTACTTAATGGAACCTTTCATTATAGAATGTGAAATAATATTACTTAATGGAATCTTTCATTATAGAATGTGAAATAATATTACTTAATGGAACCTTTCATTGTACAATGTGAAATAATATTACTTAATGGAACCTTTCATTATAGACTGTGAAATAATATTACTTAATGGAACCCTTCATTATAGACTGTGAAATAATATTACTTCATGGAACCTTTCATTATAGAATGTGAAATAATATTACTTAATGGAACCTTTCATTATATAATGTGAAATAATATTACTTAATGGAATCTTTCATTATAGAATGTGAAATAATATTACTTAATGGAATCTTTCATTATAGACTGTGAAATAATATTACTGAATGGAATCTATCATTATAGAATGTGAAATAATATTACTTAATGGAACCTTTTTATTATAGACTGTGAAATAATATTACTTAATGGAATCTTTCATTATAGAATGTGAAATAATATTACTTAATGGAATTTTTCATTATAGAATGTGAAATAGTATTACTTAATGGAACCTTTCATTATTTAATGTGAAATAATATTACTTAATGGAATCTTTCATTATACAATGTGACATAATATCACTTAATGGAACCTTTCATTATAGAATGTGAAATAATATTACTTAATGGAATCTTTCATTATAGACTGTGAAATAATATTACTTAATGGAATCTTTCATTATAGAACGTGAAATAATATTACTTAATGGAACCTTTCATTATAGACTGTGAAATAATATTACTTAATGGAATCTTTCATTACAATGTGAAATAATATTACTTAATGGAACCTTTCATTATAGAATGTGAAATAATATTACTTAATGGAATCTTTCATTATACAATGTGAAATAATATTACTTAATGGAACCTTTCATTATAGAATGTGAAATAATATTACTTAATAGAATATTTCATTATAGACTGTGAAATAATATTACTTAATGGAATTTTTCATTATAGAATGTGAAATAATATTACTTAATGGAACCTTTCATTATAGACTGTGAAATAATATTACTTAATGGAATCTTTCATTGTACACTTTGAAATAATATTACTTAATGGAATCTTTCATTATAGAATGTGAAATAATGTTACTTAATGGAACCTTTCATTATAGACTGTGAAATAATATTACTTAATGGAATCTTTCATTATAGAATGTGAAATAATATTGCTTAATGGAATCTTTCATTATAGAATGTGAAATAATATTACTTAATGGAATCTTTCAATATACAGTGTTAAATATTATTACTTAATGGAACCTTTCATTATAGACTGTGAAATAATATTACTTAATGGAATCTTTCATTATTGAATGTGAAATAATATTACTTAATGGAATCTTTCATTATAGAATGTGAAATAGTATTACTTAATGGAATCTTTCATTATAGAATGTGAAATAATATTTTTTAATGGAATCTTTCATTATAGACTGTGAAATAATATTACTTAATGGAACCTTTCATTATAGAATGTGAAATAATATTACTTAATGGAATCTTTCATTATAGAATGTGAAATAATATTACTTAATGGAACCTTTCATTATAGACTGTGAAATAATATTACTTAATGGAATCTTTCATTATAGACTGTGAAATAATAATACTTAATGGAACCTTTCATTATAGACTGTGAAATAGTATTACTTAATGGAATCTTTCATTACAGAATGTGAAATAGTATTACTTAATGGAACCTTTCATTATTTAATGTGAAATAATATTACTTAATGGAATCTTTCATTACACAATGTGAAATAATATCACTTAATGGAACCTTTCATTATAGAATGTGAAATAATATTACTTAATGGAATCTTTCATTATAGACTGTGAAATAATATTACTTAATGGAATCTTTCATTTTAGAATGTGAAATAATATTACTTAATGGAACCTTTCATTATAGACTGTGAAATAATATTACTTAATGGAATCTTTCATTACAATGTGAAATAATATTACTTAATGGAACCTTTCATTATAGAATGTGAAATAATATTACTTAATGGAATCTTTCATTATACAATGTGAAATAATATTACTTAATGGAACCTTTCATTATAGAATGTGAAATAATATTACTTAATAGAATCTTTCATTATATAATTGAATTTTGTAGCAGAACGAATAATAGAATACTTCACAAATACGCTGCGTGAAAACAAATTGACTTATCTAAGACGCAAGAAAAATAACAGAGTGGGGACTAACAGTAAAGGAGCACGGGGCAACAATTCAAAATGTGGCAGCGTTAGAACTAATACTAAAATTCCCAATATCGGTAATGACGATAACAGGCGAGATATTATACGAACCGAAATATAAATCGAGAGGAGCTCCAATCAAAATTATTGACCATAATGAACACTCATGGACACCTGCGGTACCAATATTTCCGCGGGATAGAACCATAAAATATATACCCCCAGAGTTCTCCGGAGAAGAGAAACTATTTGATTTTATTCACTAATTGAGTAAAAACGATCCTGTGTCAGTGTGGTTACTTAACTCCGAGGGTAGATTCGATCAATTTGTAAGACCCAATGGAGAATTATACCGCAATGAAGCCCTCCATGAGGCGATGAAAAAAATAACTAGTAGTTTCTCAAAGAGTTTCGACGACGAACAATTACTAACAAACTGTTCTACAATTCCGTCGGTTGCAACTCATTTTGTGAGAAAGAGAAACACATGGAAACCAACGCGAAGTGAGTTTCTCACAGACATCAAATCAAGTTGTATAGAATTTAACCACGGTGGATTATGGAATACAAAATACGACCGTGAACATATTATTTCAGTTGATATAGTCGCGTGTTATCCTGCGAGTGTTCTCGGGTACGGAGAATGCGCTGAATACTTCAAGCAATTTGGATATCCCGCACACGAGATGGCCCGTGTTTCGATTATTGGGCCACTGCCTGATTTTGAATTAACTGGATTCGCTCGTGTGGTATCATTTGAATTGGCTACAGGACTTCATCAGTGTTGTTATGTTTGGATTGGTAGACGAATCTCTGAAAAACACTGGATGCCAATAGTGCTGTTACGGTATATGATTGATTGTAGAATGCTGATATCGCTGATTGTCAGTGAAGCGATTATATTATATCGAGCTCAGACTGAAGTCTGGTTACCACAACCCAATCTAGATAGTACAATCAGCGAACAACGAAAACAGTTTCCCGATCTTGACGAAGAATATATCGCGAAATGGTCCAAACAATTAATTGAAGTTAGAAATAAAGACGCAAGGGATCTTGGTAGAAGAATAATCGGTAAATTTACTCAAGGTGGAAAATACGACAATACAACATTTTCTTCACGGTTGATTATAGATAGCGTTGAGTACGATTTTATAATTGCGGAAGTAACGAGTAAAGGTATATATGTCGATCGTAAAGACGCTTTCTTGTCCGATGGAACCAAATTGGGTACAATTATTACTTACAACGATGGATATAGTCTTCAGTATCCACATTTGAGGGCGTCTATGCTGGTTTATGCTTCTATCAATTTATTTTCGATGATAAATAGATTTTCTGACACCGAAGTTAGTGTAGCCACTGATTCATTTTATATAGACGCGAAACATCGAGAAGCAGTAGCTGAATTCACTACTTCTGACGAAAGCTGGGGATCATGGAGAATTAAGCGGGAAATAATGCGTGACTATTCCAATCAGCAGATGTTACGATTGAAGATAAATATTTGAAAAATGATCAGATATCAGAACAATCTAATGCACCGCAGATATCTGATCCAATATGTAGATATAAAACCAGCTACCTAAACGGCTGTGGCGGGTCAGGAAAGACGACTCGTGCGATTGAATTACTTCGTGGGAATTCAAATATGATTGTATTAACACCAACCCACAGACTTGCCAGAGAGATGAAACAACGAGGAATTAATGCCTGTACTTATCATAGTTTCTTTCGATGGAAAGGTGACGAATGGACTCCTGATCGAATGGGTGAAAAATTTATTACTGAAGTCATTATTTGGGATGAGATATGCACGGTGTCATTAGATGTATTGCAAAAATTTCTCGATTGGTTATTGCCAGCGAATACAAAAGTCGTCATGTGCGGCGATCATGGCCAACCACCACCATTTGTCGGTTTATCCCCACATCATTGGCTAAAGAATTTTGTAGACTATTATGAAGAAATTAGTACTGATCATAGAGCACTCGATGAACAATTGCGCGAGTTCAAAAAACTAATCAGATTACAATCTGATAGAATCCAATGTGACATAGCACGTGAAATAATTTCAGAAACCCCATTAAATGACTTCTGGGAAGTGTGGAGAGCAGACGATTTGATAGTGGCAAGTAGAAAGATAGTCAGAGATACACTTCAGATGAAGTTATTTGAATTGCATAAAGAAAAATTTGCAACACTTCCAGTACCGTTGTGTTATAGGCCTTCGGATACAGAAAACAGAATATTGAAGCTTATATTCCAGGACAGGATGAAAAGCAGAATTTAGTGTTAAATGATATTGTGTTGGTTGATATCAGCGTAGTCGAAGATGTATTACGCGATAATAAATCCCCATGGACGCTAGGTTACGCAGCGACGATACATTCTTTACAGGGATTGACTATATCAGATACAATTGTTTGGATGGTGGATAATCACATCGACTGGTCAAATTTAGTCTATCTCGCAGTGTCCAGAGTACGAAGAATAAATCAACTTCGAAGAGTTGTTTTAGATGATAATAACACTACAATCAATGATATTGTCAACGATGACATAATCAGAAAAAACTATCCGGCTATAAACAACAGGATAAAACAAATAACAGAGAATTTGATATTGATGCTGAATTAATAACTAAACTGAAGCAACAACAGAATAATCACTACGCGAGTTGCAATTGTATAATGCGTTGGTGCTGGTCGGATAAAGAACCTCGCCAATTTACCGTAGATAGAAAGAATAGCAGCATTGGTCATACCAGCGATAATGTGATGTTGACTTGTCTTGAGTGCAACAAACGTAGAGGCGCTAGTTAAGACCACACGGCGGTAATTGAGTATCCTCGGGTATCACTTGTAGTTGTTCACGAATAAATCCTCGCTGAGGAGCGGTCAAATCCAGTCTATATATTGCTGGTCTACCCGTGGATCGTGTTATGCCGGATATTTTATGCACGGTAATACTCCAAATAGGATCAGTAGCTCTTTTTTTGCCACCTTCGAGCTCTCCTGGTTCATATAAATATCTTACAGTGACATTACCGAGTATTGGTTGTTTTGAAAAATCTTTTTGTGGTTTAACAGGAATCTACTTCTTTTTAATCGCGTTGTTAGGTTTCATATTAATTGTTCGAGTAATCTCATTATTTAGCACGGTAATTACGCCTGGTTATCTCTTGACCAATTCACGAGATCGTTTATCCTGAATAAATTCCTTCGCGTATTGATATCCAAATAACTGCTCAGCAAGTGTACGATTAAATCGTTCATCAATTGACTGATCGCGATGTAGTGCAGTATGCCCTCGTCTGATGGTGACATTATGATGCTTCATTGTTGATAACACTGCACCCTGAAATTCCTTGCCAGGATCAACTTGTAATAGATTTGGCCAACGCAGAGGACCCCTTCGATAAATCCTTTCAAATGCAGAAGCTACTTCAATTGATGATTTTGTTTTTATTGGCTCTGCTTGGTTGTATCGACTCGCAACATCCACTACGGTTAGCGCATACTTGTAAACACCATCATGCGGCAGAAATAATATATCAGCCTGATGAACCTCATTAGGAACGGTCACGTCAAAATGCGAGTAGTTAATTCGTTTAGGCGGTGGCAGATAAATTTTCCATATAGCCTGTTTCGATAACCAATCCACTGCAGTGGTATATTTCACCTTCGCGGCGCTAGCGAG
The DNA here is from genome assembly GCA_030141615.1 of Unio pictorum. Classification (NCBI taxonomy): domain Eukaryota; kingdom Metazoa; phylum Mollusca; class Bivalvia; order Unionida; family Unionidae; genus Unio; species Unio pictorum. The sequence continues at coordinate 1,571,873 of JARLTB010000209.1, forward strand.
TTTACCGATTGCTGCTTTGCCCCTCCAGTATCCTTTGGAGAATAATAATAGATTCCATGTTGTTATTAATTACCGGCACCTGCCATCAATTTACCTTTCATAGCCGATTTTACTAACCATGAAGCCAATTTGTTTTGAAAGATTTATGAGTGATAGAATCCAACGCATGAATTAATTTTACATCTGCGAGATGTCTCTGTTGCAGATTGCTGCTTTTATAAGCATCATCATGAGCATGACACGCCTTATCAATAGCATTTATTGGATATTCAATGGGTTTGGGTTGGTTATGATCATCGAGTCTGATATCGAGTCTAGTCCCGGGTCCACAATAACTATGCGCTGGAAGGTTTTTTTCTCCTGGATACTTCGCCCATGGTGTTCCCGAGAGTTTAGTTAGCTTGGCTGCAATATCCCCTCCTCGTTTTTTTTAAATCCTTGGAAACAAATCTAATTTTTTTTGTACCACATTGTACACACTTACAGAAAGTGCTAATCTGTTATTGCTAGTTGTAATGGTAGTCAAGTCATCTGTACCAGTACGCTTCTTACATTTCACACAATATAGAGCCATAATATATTTATAATAACATGAATGTAATTGATTATTCAGCTACCCGACGACGGGAACCTATTAAACACCATGCGATGTTGCCGAATTCAATTAGAATGATTATAATCGGATCATCTGGAAGTGGCAAGACACAATTGTTACTTAATTTAATAACGAGATGGATGAAATGGGACAAGTTGTATTTGATAGCTCCAAGTCTAGATGATCAGCGATGTTACAATGTGTTAAAAGATTTTAACGACAAAGCGGTAGAAGAATCCGGCGAGGATATTATTGAGTTTATAACCGATATCGATGAAGCACCGAGCATTGATGATATTGATGGAGATATTAACAATTTAGTCGTATATGATGATATCATGTGAGACAATCAAAAGAATCCCGCTAGAATATTTTCCAGAGGTAGGCATAAAAAACTGACGTGATATATGTCACTCAACGATACACACATATACCAAAAGTGATCAGAGATAACTGCAATATTCTTGCTGTATTCAACGGAGTTGATACACATACTCTTAGAAATATTTGGCAAACTTTGTGCGGCGGTGATATGGATCATAATCAATTTAGAAATTTCTTTAGTCAAGCTCAGTCAATCCCACATGGATTTGTGACGATAAATTTATCAGATCCTCGAACGCGATATCGTGTCGGACTTGATAAGATATTCGGTTAAAATCGTTTACTGAATCTCGTAAAGAATTGTTAACCCATAGCAGCAGAGAGGGTGAATTCCAACGACAATGACGTCTTTTTTTCTTGTCAAATGGACCCCTACGAGGAAGCGTTAGTTTGACGAATCGACCCTTCTATTATATATTTACTAGGAAGTCTCAGTTTGTCAAATAGACCTTTTTATTAAATATTAACGAGAAGGAAGCCTC